>JAZGTK010000640.1:14560-58520 GCA_036877625.1 Ambastaia sidthimunki
AAAGGTAAAAAAGCCCCAACACGGATCTTTATTAGGATGCATTGAAAGACTGGAAACTCACCTCCCTGGACTGTTGAACAATCTGCAGATAATGACACAACTCAATGGTGTGCAATAACAGAGAGGAACACACGCTTTTGTAATGCTGTGCTGCCTGGCTGGGGTTATACAGACGTTGCTTACAAACCTGTCAGAAACAAACATTACAATCAAACACAAGGCAGTTTCATTGTAATACATTCACTCCAATTTATTTTAGGTTTACGTTATAAAAAAATCTTAAATAATGGATAATTTCAATTCCTGGATGACATCGGAGATTGCACAGATGGGCTGAAAGGAGTAATCGGCACTATGGCTGAGATTCACTTTGGTCATCTGACAAACTAGCATCTCCAAAGTCTGGTTTAATTCCCGCTCAACCTGTGTCTCCAGACCCCAGTCCAGACACCAGTAGACAAGACGACCCACAAACTGTACTACCTATTGAGGCAAAAAACATCTTTGATATTTGAATGAATGCCACATTTGGGGAAAAAAAAAAAAAAATAATAATAATAATAATAATAATAATAATAATAATAATGTGGCTACCTGCTCCTCTGTCTCCATTTCAAAATGTGTACCTGTGAAGAAAAAAATCTAGACTTTAATGTTTTAAATGTAATCATAACATGAAATTACTAAAGGCAAACTAGTTGGCAATTTTTAGACTGTTAAACTGTCAGATTTTTGTATAGTGGTCAATAAGGCATCAAGCTCGTTTAGATATAGATAGTATAAACACGTTCTTCTTAGACATTCTTGTTAAGCTCTCGCTGCTGGTTAGTTTTACCTTGCGTTGGCCAATCCGGAAGACGAAAACCAGAAACTGTGAAAGGCTAATTATAACGATTTTTCCTAAACCAATTAAGTACTTAAGCTTTATGGACTGGTTTAAAGGGAGAAATTGGATACATCTCACTTGCATAGCAAGTTTTAGTATTTCTAGTATTTTAAGTAATGTTCAATACAATTACAAACATAAGTATAAACCTTAAAATAATGTCTAAATGTAACACTGTTGCGTTACACCCCGTCACATCAGGTGTAGTAAAATATTCTTACCACCATTTCGATTAACAGCACTTAGAGAGATGCTCCCGTCCCTGGACAATATAACACCATTTGCGGCAGGTAACACAACACTGAGACAGGTCTGATTCCAGGAGTGATGCGAGAGTAAAGAGCAGAGTTGAAAACACAGAGCCCACGCCTGCTCCTCACTAACAGGCTGATCCTGCACATCGAGGATCTCTCTCAAAGACATCTGATCGTATGAAGACACCTGACATAAAGACAACGCCATCCTCTCTCCTGGAGCATGCAAACTCGGCCTTTGAAACGCCAAACTTGTGACAAAATTGTGCTTGTATAACAAGATTACTTCCGGAATTATAAACATATAGGTGCGTTTTCACCGTGATGAACGTAATTAAATGCACCTGAGTTAATCCGGTAGACAGTGAACTAAAATGTAAAATGCAACCAGAGCCCCTCCCGTATAGGAGCGTGATGACCACACTTAGATGGTTAATTTTCATCATCTAACGACCGTCATATAGCGAGATGTGTCTCATTAGTGTGGGTAAAACGTAGTACACCTGGGGGGTATTCCAGCAAACCCGCTAAACGCAAATCCTGACTAATTTCAATAAACCTCGCTAGTTTTAGAGAGAATTCATTACTCTCGCTAACAGGAATCCCAGCTAAGTTACTGGGGTAACATATGCCTCTGAACTAACCTGCTCCGTGGCCGGTTAACTATCGGGCTTAATAAATCGGTGTTACAAAGAATACGTACATGTACATTCCCGCTTGGTTATCCGTGTTGTCCAAACACAAAGGCGACAATGTCAGCAAAAATGAATGTACATCACATTCTTGGTTAGTTTTGTCGAATTCCCAATGATTAAAAAAAAAAAAAAAGTTGTCATGAAATATGAGAATTGTTTCGTAAGACGGGCAAAGTTGCTATTGGCAGAGTGATCATGCCCTTTGAGTATCATGCTGGCATCCTGGTTTCGAATCTCAATGGTGACAAGGTTCTTTTTTATCAAAAAGGGGAAACACTGTTGTGGCAATAATTCTTATTTTCACCATATAACCTATAGCTTACATTTGTCACACATTACATGTATGTGAAATGTCATGCCATTTAGCCTACAATTATTCATATAACCCGGTACAGAACTTTTAACATCAGCTAGGCCTAACATTAACACTTGTCCATTTTTGGAATAACACCCAAACCACACTGCTTATTAACATAACCCTAACTGTCTGCACAAGTATTAACACTATTTATAGCATATCTTCTTGCACTCATTAATTAATTTTGGTAGGCCTATGTCTATTTAAATGAAATATGTGAAGTTTAGTTTGCTCAGAAAATGGCACTGTGACATCTCCATCAAGCAATAAAGTTGAAGGTTGAAAGTTCAATTAGCATGCTTTTGTGGCTATATAACAACTCAAAAGTACACTTGTAAAAAATAGTTTAATGCATGTGATCAGGGGTCTAAATGGGTGAATAGAGGTCAAAGAGACAAAGAACAGTTAATTCATGATATACTTCATGAGGAAGAATACAAATTCTGATTCTGTCACATTAATATAAAGTGATACTATACAGACATAATTCTAGGTCAGCATCACAATAAATGCAAAATGTATGCATATAATCATAATTTAAAAAACACACCAAAACAATGACATACACATCATACACAGTTCTAAATCTCATCTAGTAGCCAGGAACAATACAGTATCAGGATTTTAAAATACATGGTTGTCTTACTTGGAGCATAAGGGTAAAACAGCAGAAAAAAATGTATAAAGAACAACAAAAAAAAGTGTGATTCAAAATTGAGTTTTGTGATTACTTTGACTTCCTTCTTTTCGACTGGGTGGGACTGGCTCCAGTGTTTGATTCTTAAAAGACAACAGGACAAAGAAAGGGCATTTGTTATATATGTTATCAAATATTATAGACATTTTCTGATTTAAACTGATCCACGCTTGAAAACGATCTTACTAATTACCACCAAAGCATTAGTGAGTAGAAGTTCACTTAATCACTTGAGTTTTATCAATGTGTGTTTTGAAGACAGCAGTGCAGTTTTATTTATATGTATACTTACCAGCCATTTTATTTGCTATTGCAAGTATCTAATCAGCCAATTGCACAGAAGTGACTCAATGCATTTAAAATGTGGATATGGTCAAAAAGATCTGCAGAGTTCAAAACCAAGCATCAGAATGAGTGATTTATGACGCTTTAAACATGGCATGGTTGTTGGTGCCAGATGCGCTGGTTTTGAATATTTCAGAAGCTGCTGATCAACACGCACAACCATGTCTAAAGTTTACATAGAATGGTCGGAAAAAAAGACTAAATGTCTAGTGAGTGTCAGTTCTGTGGATATAAATGACTAGATACCATAGGTTGGAGGAGAATGAGCATAAAAAAACCCAAATTGCTATAACAACCATAACATTCAAACAAAATGTTATGTTATTATGGACCACAATGTGTCCATATTAAACACTGTAAGGTGCAGTGTTTTATACAACTTCCAGCAACTGTAAGGTACATTGATGCCACAAAGTAATAAATCAATTCTGAAGGACAAAGCAGGTCCAACCCAGTAATAGCAAAGTGTACACTGGTAAGTAAGAGTAATTATGTGTGTATTTATGCCACACTTTTATTGAGGGGACTAGAACTGTAACTGGCACCTTTGCCTGTGGCAGACGAGGCTGACCCTGGCCTAGCAGCCCTCTTTCTCTGGCTATTGTCGGATATTTCCTCCTCAGGTTCTTTGTCGGTTCGTGAACTCCGTCGACTTGGACCTTTCGTCTTTTCAGTAGTGGCTCTTGTGTCCCTATAAAAAACATGGGGATGAGTAATTAAGCAAATTTTACAGTCAGCTTGTATACTATTCACACTAATGCTATTTTCTCTTGCCTTTGAATCAACTGTTCTCAATGCTTCTAACAATGATGAAAAATGACATCTGGTTCCTGTACAAGTGAGGAATACCTACTTGCTGTTTTTCCTCATCTACCACAGATGGGGAAAAATGTTCTCACTGCCCCCTGCATGGGTATCTACAGGGTTAGTACATACATACCTTGGGGCTAAGTTGATGGGCGTCTTTCTTTTCTTTGCCCATCTGTTATAGAAGTGGAAAAACAGCAGTAAACTGCTTTGATGATAAACATTTTTTTCTCCTTTCCAAAACTTGAGTAAAGATCAAGTACAAGAATGATCTCAGTCATTTTATGATTAACAAATGATGTCATGAGGTCAGCCATTCAAATAAGTCAATTACGTGCACACTGAATCAACAATAGGTGCGTTTACATGAAGCATTGTATTCCGATTGTAATCGATTTAAAAATTCAATGCAAATGAAAATGCCTGAATTAGAATAAAAAGCCCAAACCAACTGAAATTTTAATTGGTTTGAGAGGGGTGGGATAAATCTTTAAAAAAACGATCCACCATGTAAATGCATTAAACCAATTACTTTAAGTCTACATCCTTCTGTACATGCCTGGTTTTGACGTAATTTAGATCAAGAGGTCAGGGGTCATCAGAATGCAAAATGTTGGCAATCTGTGCCCGGGTGCATGAGAACACTTAAGTGTTCACATGCATTGCAACAAAAGCGTTTATACCATGCATTTCACAATTTATGTCAATAGCTATAGCTTTATGGCAATAGCAATAGTTACTAAATCTCCCACAGTAAACACAACATAATGGACCACTGCCTCGCTTGAGCTGTACACAGTCATACACATATTTGTGACAGCCAACGCAAAGTTATACCTGTCACAGCATAAGAGGCTTTGAAGCTTGTGTCGAGAATGTCAGGTACTCCCTGTTGGAGCTACGTGTCGAGGCTAACAAGGTATTGTTTAATGAAGTGACCTAACCGGTGACATCTGAAGCTTCACTTGAGTGTTTACTTTTGCAGGACACTTTGACTGTATGATGCATCAAACACCCTCTTGAACTCGAAGGGGTTGACACATTGAGGGCTATGAAACATTGTCAAACACTAAACACTTAAAAGAACTCATTTAATTTCCCTTTGTTTAACAAAAGCATTGCCCAGTTACAAAGTTATGAAACAATACTGAGCATAAATACCTAAAATAATTAAATTTATTTTAATATTGATAAAGTGTTGATAAATGTTAATTTTCAGTTTTCCTGGGGAATTGCATCTGCAATTGCGTTTTCTTTTTGTGTGCTTTGTTGCTTTTGAGTTTTGGCAGACTCAATATGAAACAGAGAAAATGAAAAAGCAAAATAGTAATTGCTAGTGCAATTTAAATATGACAGGGTTATAACTTGTTTGAAGTTTGGCAGACATTTTATGGTCAAGTAAACAAAAATGCAAACAACTAGCATTTAAATTGTCACAACTTTTATACACACAAATGAAAAACAACTGCAAATGCAATTTGCAATTCCTTTTTAAAATTGTCCTAGAAAACGCTCCATCTTCAACATCCACATCTGTCTGGAAAGTTTTTAAAGCTTTATAGCTTTAAGTGTCATCTCACCACCACTATCAAACTGTCTTATTCAAGTCACTGACACCCAAATGATAAGTTTATCACTAATAGGAACAGACAGTATAAATGAATTATTACTATATACTCTCGTGCCTGCTGCTAAAAGACAGCACATTGTTCTTATTTTTTTAAATGGATGTTTGCACCCTAAATATGCATGTCAGTTATTCAGATTGAAAGTGCCTATAAACAGTACTAATGATTAAAGCATATTCAGATTAAGATACAGGTAATAAAGAATTACAAAAAAAAAAACACATTAAAAAGGTACAACAAACTACAGAACAGAAAATAGAAAAGTTTCCACAATTGCTCATGATGAATTTGATGGTTATTTCTTATTGATAAAGAAACAGAATTGCATATGGCCTTACCCTTGTTCAGCTGGAGTCATACTCCTTTGTCCTATAAACAGAGACAGCTGAAATCTGTTGCACTTGTTCTTTATGCATAACAAGGTTACAGGGTTTACACATTTTTAAAATAAATACTGCTTGTGCATTGTCTTTTGTACTTTGCCTCCAACCAGCTCCCTAGAATGTATCTTGAAATTGACAACTTAAAGTTTAAAGTGCATTTTAAAGTTAAATCAAAGTTTTGGTTCTGGACTAAAAGAGAGATGGTTTTGGTCAATGACTTCTTACAGTCTTGTCTCACAAAACATTCCTTGTCTTTAGTGAATAGTGAATTTATTTAAGAATTTTAATTCTGATTTTAGTTTATTTGTGAATTTAGTTTTTTTTTTTTTTTTGCTGTATTTTTAGATTATGGTATGCCAAAATAGTTTGTATATGGTTGCCATCTGAGTGTTTTTTGTTTACCAGCAGTTGAAGGTTGGTCGTCTTGTACAGTTTTAGCATGACCTGTATGAATTTAAAAAAATTAAGAGAAAAGAAAATAAAAACCATGAATATTTCACTAGACATAATGGACAACATTTTTGAAACATCTAATAAACAGACCTTTTGACCTTTAAAACGTAGTTACCTGAAAGGTTTGGAGCAACAACTGCTTCCTTTTTTTCAGTTAAAAGAGGTACCCTAGTCTTTACCAATGAAGAAGTCTGCTGATCACCAGGGAGTTGTTGGGATATTGCTATGTTAGAGCTAGTGGTACTAGGAGTTCGTACAGCAGTGTTAGGTAGAACATCTAAAGTTGCAGGCAAACTAAGGGGTGGTGAAGAATTAGTAACATTACTAGACAGGTGAAGCATGGCAGAGGTAGAGGAGGGTGGTGGCATATCAGATGCTGATGTAGAAGTGTGGACCAGCAAAGGAGTGGGCACAAGTTCAGAAGTAGAAACGTTTGGAGGATGTGCAGACTGCTGAGATGATACTTGAACATTTAGAACTGTCAATGGAGTAGAAGGATAAGGCGAAGATACCATTTCAGATGTAACCACACAAGAAGAATGAGATGTAGAGATGTCTACACTTTTTCTTATCTGGGTAATGGGGCTTTGCTCTTTTGTCTCTTCATCACTGTTTGAAGAGATGATTGGTACAGTATTTGTACTTGCAACAGTTTGTACTGGACTGCTTATGGTTAACACTGTTGTTGGAGATAGCGGACCTCTGCATGCAGCAGCTGTGGCTCCTGGGCTAGGACAAACAGGTGGAGAGACTAAAAGCTGCTTAAAGGGTGAGGACATGCTAGATTGTAAGGATGATTGTCCAACAGGACTAGGTTTAAAGGCATAAGCATCTGAAACACTTTCCTGTTTTGTAACTCCAGTACTAGGCTCTTGAGTTGGTAGTGTGATGCTTACAGGGGAAGCCTGACTTGAAGTTGGTTGAACTTGAAGCTGCCCAATGACTGTACGTCCTTGCTGACTAGCAGCCATGCTGACAGCAGGTGTGTTTGTTGTCATGGGTGTTGATGATAATGCAATGGCTGGTGTAGTTGACACTGGAGTAGGAGCAAGCTGGATATTTGCAGAAACTATGGGACCAACCATACTAACAGGCTGAGACATGACATTAGTACTTGATGGTAGAGATGTAGCTTGCAATATTGAATACACAGGTCCTGCAATGAATTGTGGGTGTGTGTTGGTAGGGTTTTGTTGAACATCTGGAGATCTAATGTTTTTACTGGAAACGGCAAGCACCTTAGACACAATAGCTGGTGGAACTACAGAAGCAGTGTTGGTAGCAGAGCTAATGGGATTGGAAGTTACAAAGACTGTGACTTGGTTTTGTAAAGTTGGTGCTGATGAGATGGGCCTTTGTAATACTGTCTGAGATGCATTTGAAATAGGTATAAGGGTATGATTTGAACTGACTGAAGTATTTGGAATTGAAGTAAGGCTTAGCAACACAGCCTGGTTCGAACTAACACCAGATACAGCACTGACAGACTGCAGGTTTGGACCGCTACTGGGGATGAGATTTGGGCTTGATATCAAACCCGATTTTGGTTTCTGATCAGTTTCACTTGTAGACAAAAAATCACTACTCTCTGTGCTCTGCAAGACGACAGGATTAGATTGGCTCTCTTGGGCTAGCAGTGCGCAAGGGCTTCCTTTCTGCACAGGATCTCTACCTGCTTGAGGAACATTTTGAGGTTTCACTGACAAAGATGAGGCACCTGAATTGTCCAACAGCTGACTGAGAGATGTTGGAGTATCTTTAAAACCTGGTGATATGGCAGAGCCACGCTCTTGTTGGGGTGCTGTCCGGGTTTGCTGCCTATCATCAGCATGCTGTTCAACCAATTTGTTAGATTCTTGACCTCTGGGCTCCTGCGATGGCACCTCAGGGATTGCTATTTTAGGAGCAGACTGCTCTCTTGTCTCAACTGCCTGATGCTCTAGCTGTGGAACCACTCCTTGCCCATCTTTAACCATGTCAGCACTACCAGGTAAGGCTTGCAGAGAATTCAAATTTTTTTGTGACTCCCCTGATCCTGCTGAGGGAAGAAATGCGGATGTAGTTGCCATGACTGCTGCGGTACTAACCATCATAGTCTGTAAACCCAGCATTTGCTGCTGGTGTGGAGGAGATGTCAATGAGGTTTTGGCACCCTTTTGTCTTCCAGGGCTTGGAGTGGCAGCCTTTCTATTTGATGCAGGGCTGGATCTCCGACTATTACTGGGACTAGCCCGTTTTGCTTGTCCAACTCCAGGCTGTTTGTCTTGTTTTCCTCCCAAATTTACCATTCCACCACCTAATGGAAAAGACTGTGGGCCACTATAATTACCAGTGGAGTTACCATTGACAGAGAGAGATGTTAGGTGTGGTGGAGCCTGACCTATTGCTTTAAGGGTGGTTGGGTTTAAACCCTGCTGATCGAAGCCTCGATTAAGATTTGGTTGTCGTGGTGGCAGAGGAATGTTAATTTTAGGAGGGAAAAGACCAGCAATAGAGGCATTCAACCTTTCAGGGGACAGATTTATCTCAGAGGGTTCAGTACTAGGTGGACGGTTGGTTGGAGTTATAGGGTGATGATATGGTCGGGGACTGGCACGGTTAGGGGTTTTGGGACGGGAACTTTGGGAAGTTGAAGGGGCATTGGGAAAGTGTATATTATGTGAACTAGCCATTGCTGCCACCTGCTGTGACTGCTGTTGGGGACTTGCTCCTGACTGGTGGGGCACTGAAGGCACAGACTTCATTACGTGAGTATTAGCACCGTCGTTGAGAATCATCTGTTGATTTCCATTTCCTGACTGTGGTCCATTTTCAGAACGTCCTATGTCCTGCAAGCTATGAGTTTCAGGGGCTTTCTCAGGAAACCCCGGTGTTGATTGTACAGTCTCTGAAAGAGGCGTTCTTCTTGCTGGTCCTATAGAAGGTGGATTTACCATAAGTGGCATTCCCCTGGCTTTTTCCGGAGAAGGTGGAACACCTCCATGCCCTTGAAGATCTATCATTACAGTCATGTTTCCCTGCTGCAATACGGGCATTCTCGGAGAAGGATCATTAGGGTTAACAAGAGCCTTTGGCATGTGCCCACCCTGTTGTGGGGGTACTCGATTTTTGACTTCCTGTTGCATTTTGAGCATCATCATCATTTGTTGTTGCTGCTGTTGCTGCTGTTGTTGCTGTGCCTGCTGCTGTGTCTGTTGCTGCTGCGCCTGTTGGAGGTGTTGTGGTGGCTGCTGTTGCTGCATCTGTATTGATTGTTGTGAATGAATCTGGGGCTGGACATGATGTGGTCCTTGTGATGTTCCAGCCTGACCTAGAGGGCCCTGTATACTCTGTATTTGCTGCTGCTGGATTTGTTGATGCTGTTGTTGCTGCATTTGCTGCATCTGTTGCTGCTCTTGTGAGGGCATAAATTCTATTGGCGTTTGTTGTAATACCCTTTGATCTCCAGGTTGACCAGACAGACCTACAAATAAAATAAAAAATTTCCCCAAAATTAAAAAAGGTTTGCCATAAAAAACAAGTCTGTGCTTAACCAAGAGACTTATTAAATCACTTACCAGACCGATTAGCAAATTCAGAAAGTTTTGAGTTGGAGTCAATGCCAGCCCCTTGATCACTTCCCAAACCTTGCATTTCTACATCCTCTATTCCATTAGGGAATGAATCAAGACCACTACATCCAGAGATATAAACAAACTTTGTAAATATAGTTAAATACAATGCATTAAAAAAATCCTTCAGCTTGCTACATGGATATAGTAAACCTTACCAAAGACCCTCTGGCTGTTGTCCTTCACCTGTTTTGGGTTTTTTCTTACGAGGAGGTTTCTTCTTTTTAGGCTTGGCCTGGTTATCAGCAACTCCACCTGTTCCTTGCTTCCCACCAGGCCCAAACTGGCTTGCAGAAATATCACTTTGTAGAAGGTTAACTAATAGAGGACTGGTTAATGTAACATCCTTGTTTACTGGAATTCCTCCTGCTTGCATCTGACCACCAAACTGGGGATTTAAGGACATCCCATGACTAGAAAAATGGCCATTGCCCACCTGTAAATGTTGAGAACCACCCAGCATAGCCTGCTGTTGCTGCATGTCAGGAACTATCTTTTGGCCAATATCAGCATTTACACTGCCATCTCCTACCTGATGTGCTAGTTGCTGCCCAGGCTGCTGCTGTTGAAGCATCACCTGCTGTTGCTTTTGCTGAAGCTGCTGTTGTACTAAATGGTGATTTCCTGGAAGCCGCATTTGAGGACCATGCATTCCCAGTGCTTGGTTAGGGTTGCCATTCATGGGAGTCGATTTTTGTACCATTTGCTGATGGGGCTGCTGTAGCTGTTGCATTTGTTGCTGTTGGTGTTGCATTTGTAGCTGCTGCTGGTGTTGTAGTTGTTGTTGCTGTAATTGTTGTTGTTGCTGCTGTAAATGGGCCATTTGTTGTTGCTGATCGACCTGAGACTGAAACTGCGGTATGCTACTTTGTATATCAGGTGTTGGGCCTCTCATCATTTGGCCTTGCATGACTACAGGCTGAGTTTTGGGGCCAAAGGCCTGCTTGCTATTCTGTAACTGATTAGCTACCATGTGTTCCATCATGGCATTCTGCTGTTGTTGTTGCTGTAGTAATAGTGCCTGATGTCCTTGTCCGCCACTGAGTTGGTTTTGGCTCTGCATTACCCCTTGACCCTGTGGTGGCATTATTTGCTTGGGAGGTGTCATCCCTCGCTGCCCTGTGTTTACCGGCCTTGACAAGGCAGTCTGGTCCCCCGTTTGGCTTTCTGGCATTTGACTTTGGGGGGAGACTACTGCCTGTGTTTGATGCTGAGACTGTACACTCATCATTTGAGTCTGAAGACCTTGCTGAGGTTGTCCCATGCTAACACCTGAGGTGATGCCTGGGGGTTGGGGTGGCATGCCAGTGTGATGGCTCATTCCACCAAGTTGAAGGGGATTCGGCTGCATGTGGTTTGGTGCCGAGGCTAAAGGCTGGCCACCTATAATGAGATTTATATAAAGAAGATTTGAAAATTATTGGTTGACGCTTACAGTGGAT
Source organism: Ambastaia sidthimunki (assembly GCA_036877625.1). Classification (NCBI taxonomy): domain Eukaryota; kingdom Metazoa; phylum Chordata; class Actinopteri; order Cypriniformes; family Botiidae; genus Ambastaia; species Ambastaia sidthimunki. The sequence continues at coordinate 26,120 of JAZGTK010000640.1, forward strand.
AATTAGTATTACCCATTTTTATATACTGAAAATGCAAAAAAAATGAAAGCAATCAATATTTCATCTTACCTGAGTTTGTCATGTTCTGGCTGTTTTGTAGCTGGGGTGTGGTGCCTGTTCCACTGGTACTAATCTGTCCTTGTGCAAAATTCTGATTGACAGGGGCATTTGGGAACCCCATGGGCATTCTTTTGGGCATACCTGCATTCAAAAGAAAACATTTAAGTATGCAAATACAGGAAGTCAACCAAATAACAATAACAGTAAACTGTAACCCAACACACTTCCCATACCACTTTGTGAAACCTGTCCATGTTGTGAAATTCCCATAAAGCCTTGCTGCATGTTTCCTTGCTGGCCCATCACAGCTCTTCCTGGTGACCCAACACCTTGTGGGAACCCCTGGGGGGTTGTGGGACGTGGCCCAAGTTGTCCCTGTATCATCACTGGGGGTGTTCCGGGTGACCCTTGTTGGAAAGGAGAAGATGAGGAACCAGAAGACTTAGCTGAAAGATTTCCCTGTGGAGCAGAGGAGGGAGGCAGGGGAGGAGGTGCTCTTGAGCCGACCATTCCTGGTGCTCCCTGGGGGCCTTTGGGCTGAAGGCTTGCAAATTGGTTTGCCCCTGCCTGCTGATGCTGTTGTAACTGATGCTGTGCCACTGTATTAAGTACTTGTCCAGCCTGTTGGCTGCCAAATGGATATGGTGGTGGTGGATGATTGGGTGTTTGAACAGATGCCAAAGAGGGCTGCCTCTGCCCCATTTGTGGCTGAGGTGGGGCTTTTCTCCAGCCTGGTCCCATTGCACCCTGGACAGGTGGTGGCTGAAGAACACCAGAGGGCAACTGGTTCCAGCCAGGAGGTATAGGCATCTGGTTAGAGGGGTTGAAAGGACCATGTGCACCACTTAGTTGAGCTAACTGAACCTGCTGTTGTTGCTGAAGCTGCTGTAGAGCTGCAGGATTTAATTGACGATTTGCTTGAATGTGATGGCCCTGTGGGCCCATGAGTGGACCATGTCCTACTTGCGAATGTTGGAGTTGTTGTTGCTTTAAGGCCAGCCCTGACAGCGCTGGGTCCATAGTGTCTGAAAAGAAAAGTAAACACAAATGTAGGAAAACAACTGAAGAAAAAGAACTCTGGCAAACAGATTTTTTTGCTTTGTATAACACTCAACAAGTTGGTGACCAATATGCACATGGCAATTTTGCTGCACTATGGCATAGAAACAATCACAGGAAGACTAAAACACAACAGCTATTATGCTTTGGTGCATAATAGCTGACTATGTGCCTGATCGCACATGGCATAACTTAACACTTGACTGTGGCAAAAAAGATGCCAATTATGCATTACGTACACCCTGTCTCAAAGGAAAGTGAAAGACTGTGTTTGCCCATAAAATTAAAATCAGTGTTCTTCTAAAAGTTGACATCTTTAGCAAATATATGCATTTAAAATTTACAGCCAGAAAACAAAGCAGATATATTAACATGTCATCTTGCACAAAATACTTATTTGTTAATAATGCTTATAATCTGCTTAATAATTTGCTTATAATCTAATGCTCTAGAATGAGTATATTCCTCCCCCTAATAAAACATGCACTTGATAGTAGCAGGTAGCAAATCATGGTTTAGCTATGATGCAAAAATATTATAGTAACCCTGTTCATGAATTTAATAATTTCATATTTTAAAAAAGCATTCAGAAACTGCATTTAGGCAAAAACCATGAAAACATACATGGCTCATTCTTTTCTACAGAACAAGAAATCAGCTTTTGTATAAAGTTTAAAACGCTACCTGTCTGTGATGATGGTCTTGGTGCTCTTAAGTGTATCTGTACACCACTATTCTGTGCCATAACCTGTGCAGCCATATTAGCCCCAGGGGGCATCATAGACCCTGAGGGGTTATTCATTCGCATTCCAGCTAAAAAAAAGAGGAACTTGAAGAACTGTTTTTAATTTCCCAGCAAATGTGTGCTTATAGGACATATGTATATGATAGACAGCATAATTACCCTGTCCCTGCTGCATGGAAAAACCAACATCCATCCTCATCTGACCAGGTGCACCAAGGGGTCCATTGACCCTTATTTCTTGGCCCCGGTTCTGTCCAACAGCAACATTAATGGCTCCTTCACCTGTAGGCCAATTAGCATGTTTATTTATTTTGCATGAAACAAAAAAAACAATGCAGTGGAAAGGTGTTTAATAATGGTCTTAATAATATTGTGCATTACCAAGCCTTCCTCTCTCATTACAAATAAATTTAGAGAATTTGCAACATTGATGAGTTGCACTGCCTTCTGTTACTGTCCTGTCTGAAAAGCTGGTTGGTTGAGCAAAATTCCACATTTATACCTTCAATCTGCACAGACAGGATGCCCAGATCCCAAAGCTGCTGCTGGCTGTTCTGAGCCAGTAGGCGGAGTCGCTCAGCAGCTTCTCTAGGGATGTTGAAAGTAACTCGTACACTGTTCCACGGCTCCACTCGCTTGGGTTCAAGTCTATTAATACCTTCAACAGACAGAGAAGACCAGAGGAGCAATATAAGGTAACTGAATTGAATCATCAATCAATCTGTACAATATGGCTGTATGAAAAAAAGCCTTAACTATTGTAAAGAAAAGCCCACTGTGATTGTAAATTCATTCTTTTAGTTATGAATTTACATTTATTCATTTAACAGATCCTTTCATTCAAAACGACTTACAAAGATAGAGAACATTTAACGTTTTGCCCTAAGAACTAACAAGCCTAGTCTACAAAGCTACTTTACAAGTGGGAATAGTGGAAATTTGAATTGTTTCCATCAAGCAGACAATATGACCCAAAAACAGTGGCATTAATTTATAAAAACAAATTTGTCCCTTATTTAATAGGTTTCTTTAATATTGTATATTTTATATAATATTATGTTTTATGAAAAGCACTAAAGTGTATAGACAAGGTTGCAGTGTTTGTTATTTTTATGTTACACATATTGTGTGTTTTGTGCTGGGTTTGTCTTTTGCATGAGGCCAAAGACGTTTTTTGTAATGGCTGGGCAATAGTGAACTGAATAGAAAGGACTCAGTAAGTTACAAGATACTGGATTGATTAAAACCTCCATTAATACTAAAAATCCTGATATCATTTACTCATCATCTCTCATGTTGTTCCAAAAGAGTATGTACAGAGTGTACAGTTTCTGTGGAACACTAACGGTGAATTTTTAAATAATCTTTACACAGCTCTTTTCTGTCCAATAGTTCATAGCTCAACTAAGGACAAAAAATACAAAAATGTTGTCCATAAAAAAGTTGTCCATAAAACAGCTTTGTGTGATGAAGATAACAAAACTTAGGTTTATTATTCACAGAAAACCTTGCTCTCCACCAAAGATCTAAAACACATTCACATTTAGATCCAGTTATAGTAATTTGTCATGGAGGTGGATATATTAGTGGAAGTGAAATAATAGTGATGGAGGGAAAGATTAGTGAATCAGTCATTTTCTCATCAGATGGCTTTAGAAGACTTTGAATACAGGACAGGAGTCACATTAACTACTTAAAAAAATGTATCCCTTCAAAAACTTGACAAAAGCTAAAAAAAAGTGTAAAAAAAGCATAACAAACGGTGTAAAAGATGGTTCAAAATGGAGATTTGATATGACTTTGATATTAATTTTTTGGAGTGAAATATTTTATGTTTAATATATATTAGTGAAGTTTTACTTCCATAACACATATAAACTTTGAAACGAAGTCAGAAATCTTTAACATGCTTAAAATTTTAAATCAAAGCCTGACCTAGTAATAGCATATCTGGCATCCCATTTAAGATGGCATCCAGCTTCTCCTGAAAGTCCTCATCGGTCATGTTCCCTTTAAAAGCCACATAGATGGTGGAGTTTTCAGTAGGGAGGGAAGAACTGCTGGAGGCGTCGTCTCCATCTTCCACTCCGGAGTCATGGTCCATGCATGAGATAGCCTGAAGAAACTGAGCATCCCCATAGAGCTCAGATGACCTGCGTTGATGTGCCATAGCACTTCACTAAAAGAGCCGAGTCACCTCTGGAGCCTGCAACACCACACAATAGTCTGTTTTTTCGACATCAATAAGTTAACAGGTATAGCCATTACTGAGATTTTTCTGCATTTTTATTCCATTTTAGCTTTTTTTGTACTTCACTAACACTGCCCTGCAGTGACAAGTACTAGTAACCCATGTGCACTCTCAGTTATGATATAATAAAGATGTACAATATTATTAAAAGAATGACGAAAACGCTGTTTAGCATAGTTCAAATAACATTAGCATGTGGCAACACAAAACATGGCCAGTTCCTGATTCTGAAGTTTTATCAACTACTATATCCTAAATATGAACTACATAATTGCATGGGAACATACTTTAAATTAAAACATACAAAGAGAGATTAGTTCATCAAGACATGTAATTCAAACGTCAGCATTGTCATTTGCGTCTTGTAATGTTTTAAAACTAAAGACTTAAGACAATAACTTGCAAGACTATGAATAAAAAATGAAAAGATACAAAAACTAATCGGCATTTCACAGAAATGTTGAGGAAACCCTTCAATGCCATTTAATCATGTATTACCCAAATAACCTCCAATAAAGTGCTTTTGGTGGTACCGTAAAACCGCAAAAAAGTGTTTGCATTAGATGGTAATACCATAGTACTGTGATCCATTATACGGAATGATTGTTCATTATACGCTATAATTTTTTTTAGCATTAGCATTAGCGTCATCGAAACAAAGACAAATCACATGATTTAGGTTAATAAACCGGATTCAACACAACACTATAATTTAAAGGTAAAATGTGATATAAAAATTCCTAATAAGAATATAATAATAAATAAATTATTATAATGCGTTTAATATACTCCAGCTAGCGTATTAGCTACCTATACTAACACATTGCGTTAGCCCTATTTTTTACTATCACATCCATAAAATGCCCTTTAATTACATGCATTATACATTTGCAATAATGCAAATATGGTAATTATATAATTAAATATGGCAAAATCTTACCCGTTTCAATTCATCAAGAAGGTTTTTACTGCAGCAACCAGATAAATGCTAACAGGCGATACCAGCGCGTTCTCGAGGCGACTGTGCACGCAAGTTCAGCATGGAACGCTAGCTCGCTGTTACGTGAGTCAGAGTCCGCTCTGCTGTGCAAACACACAAGAGCAGGCGGTATATGGGATTAATTTTATGACAATAAGAATAAACGCAAACTAAAGAAACGAACAAAAATAAATAATCGGAAAGAAAAAAACTTTAACCTGTTTTTGAAAACAAAAACAATAACCTCAATGGCAAACGTGTAGAATGGTTTTCAAACAAACTAAGAATTTAATGTAAGATGCTTTTAACTTGATTAACAAGCTGATTATCTGTTTTTAAACTCATTGTCAACGTATGTTGCCAAGTGCGTGACAGTTAGCAACACTGCTAAATAACAGTGCAATTATACAAATAACTGTATCCAGATTGCTCTCTTCTTCGCTGGTTTCTTCAGCCCTCCACTTAGGTCTAGTTCCAGGTCAGAGAGCTGTCCGTCAAAATCTCACTAGCCAAGAGTAAAGCACAGTTAAGCTTCACCCATATGTGAGATTTGTGCTAGAATGTTGAACGTAGATTTGCGGATTGAAAGCGAAACTGTGAAAGTGTAAACGAAAACTCTGATTTGCGAAAAAGGAACATTAGGAAGTTTCAATTCATTGTTATTGTCATAAAATTAATCCCATAGCTGTAGAACCAAACTGAAAAAATATGTAAGCACAACATTGAGGCACCAAAAGCGCGAGTTAGCATGTTGCTAGCATGATTTAACATGATCGGTAAACTAGAGTGCAAATCTATGAGGAAACACTGATGCCAGGGGGCGCTGTGAGATGCTTGTGCAGTTCATTTCATTAAAGGTGCAATCCGTAACTTCTTTGTTAAAAATGAACAAAAATCAATTATGTGCCAGTTCATAACAGATCGGTGTAAAAGCGGTCTCCTTAGCTTACCCTGATTCGCAATGGTAAGTTTATAATAATGATTTAATAATTAGTGCAGTAGGGTCGGATTTCGCATGTCCGTTTGACTTTATTTTTCTTTGCATGGTTACGTCACGTCTGTAAACAGAAGATTTAGCTTCTGCTCTTGACAATAGCAGTTGTCTGTGCTTATCACGTTTCTGTTTGAAACATAAAATAAATGCCCTTTATTTGTGTGCCAAATTTCATAATTTTCCTATTTACGGTTCTATGGGCTGCCATAGAAGAAGACATATAGCTGCAAGCAACAATTACGGGATCAAGCCTATCAACAGCACCAAGAAAAATATTTATGTTTTTATATTTGTGTTAATCTCATTATCAACATCTTTGATAGTGAGATTAAGAAATGCAGTTAAAGAAAACATGAGCAAAACCTATTACAACACAATAAAACAAAAGTCAAGACACAAAAGCTTTGTTAAAACATAATATGGAAATCAGGCTATGTTTGCCATCAAATTCGTTGACATGGTATAAGACAACAATTTAAAGACTCAACATGGATTCCATAAATGTATGTTGTGAGTGCAAATCGGACCAACATCCTAGGAGGAGTTCGAAAAAGTTTTTAAAATGGCAGACAGGGAGTACTATTAACTATGACAAATATGGTATCGTAGTACCAGCATGAGCCAAAGAATCTAAAGAAAGAAGACGTTACAACACGTTATTGCAACCATATGTTATAAGCACTTTTTAAAACTTAGTCTTAGTCTTTTGACAACTAGGTTGCACTGGCCCCTAACTTTACAGGTCACCTCAGAATTTGTTACAATACGCAATTGTGTTTGCTAAATGATGAATTTTGAGACTAAATTGAAATTGGGCGACGCCCAATGTCTGACTATGTAACATCAAATATTGTTTGACTCGGCATGGCACTGTGACGAAACTGTGCATGCACCCTCAGGTCATGCCTATGATGACACAACAAAGTTTTTTGTCAATACATCAAAGCGTTTCGAAGATACAGCCATATATTCATTATTGCGAGATGCTGGCACTACTTAGCATGATGTTAGCATGATTTTGCATGATAGATATACTAAAATATGCTTTATTCGTGATGTTATGAGGGTGCTAGGGTGTAGTCAGGTAGTTGTCAGTACCTAAATACGTAAGCCTGACAGCCTTACTGAGTCAAATAAGCCCCCTCATGTCTCTACAATGTTCTAATGCTGAGATATGGCCTATTCATTTTTTTACATGGTTGTTAGGGTACAGTAAATGGTTGCTAGGGTGTAGCTAGACAGTTAACAGGGTGAAACCAATATACGGATGTGTGTGTGAAATAAGAGTCAACTCATGCCTCTATGATGTTCTGGTGCTGAGATTTAACTAATTCATGTTGGCTGCTAGGGTGCTGTAAATGGTTGCTAGGGCATTGCTGGAAAGTTTCCATGGTAATAATTAAAGACTACTTGCCAGTCTGAGTCAAAAGAGGCCACCCACTTGTCTCTATGATGTTCTGATGCCTCTCACCTTTTCAAAAGGAAGTCCCTTTCACTTTAAATTGGGTGGTAGCTAAGGTACTGCAACTGGTTGTCAGGGTGTGGCTTTTAAAAGTCATAGCACACCCCTCCTTAATAAGCCGATTGATTTGAAACCTCATTCATGGCTTAACGACAAACCGTGCAGGGACGAGTTACGTACCCAAGTTTTGTCCAAAAAAAGAAGTATGCAGAAGAGTACTAGCAATGCTTTGCTTCGCAAGCACCACTATTAATTTTTGTACCTGGCTACCCTAATTATATACGGTAGCCAGGTACAAAATTAGTAAATCTGACTATATGGCACATACAGAAAAGTTACAAGGAAACTACATATAAATATTTATTCTTGTTCTCAGACATGGTTTCTCTTTCTGATGTTCTTGTACAGCTGCTAAATACAACAGTGATTCTGTTACAGTGTAAAATAAGGCAAAAGGAGACATACTAAATGTGTTCATTAAGAGGAAGCTCACATCACTGTTAAACAGTCAAATAATTGTTACTCAGGAGAAAAAACATTTATTGCACTTATTGTTTTTACATAAAAGCACTGATGATACAGTTAACAAAAACTACATCTAAAAAGTATCCTTCTAAATGACATGAGCAAAATCACCCAAGTTTAAAATATTAATACAGTGCTTAAGCAAATAAAAATCATGCCATGTATTAAGTAGCACACAAAGATTTTTTAATAGCTAATTTAATAGTTGAATGACAATCTGACATTACAAGCACATTTATCTTATTCACCTTATATTTTACACATATTAGACACAGATGTATATGAGCTTTCTTTGAAATCTTTAGTAAATTCAAAACTATCAATAAATAATATGTAACAATCATTAATTTGTAAATCCTCATGTAAATGTGTGTGAAGGTATATCTTCAAGGCATCCTTGCCAGACCTTGCAAAGTCCTTTGAAATATGTATAAAAATTTGCCCCTCATGGAACAATATAAAATCTTACATAATTCTGGATGAACTGGTAATTATTGTATAAGATAAACTAAAACACAAAATACCAGTCAAAAGTTTGGACACACTTGACTTTAGTTTACATTTCTCATGATCTTAAAAATCCAGATCCAGATTTTGTAGTTTAGACAAATAAGAATTGCAATAAGAAGTAGTTTTTGCATTTTTTGTGAATTTATAAGTAAAATATTACACACATATACACAGTGCCTATAGAAAAGCATGCCCCTTTGAAATAGTTACTTTGTCTTACAGCCTGAAATCAAAACCCATTCCAAAAACCTTTTCCAGCTTTATTTACAAATTTTGCCTACAACATCAAACTAAGGAAAGAAAAAGGCAACAGTTCTGAAAATAAATTGAAAAATAAATGAAAAACTCCAATAACAGGGTTGGAAAAGTCATTAGTCCCCTGATTTAATACTTAGAGCCACCATTTACTTTACAGCCATTAATCATTTTGGATATGTCTGTACTAGGTTTGCACACCTAGATTGGGGAATATTTGCCCATTCTTCATTGCAGATTTGTTCCAGTTCAGTCAAATTCTGTAGCGAGCGGCAGTGGACTGCATCAGACTTCTATCGGGCTCTGACATGGCCACTCAAGGACATTCACCTTCCTATCCTTGCGTTGTTCTTTTGGCGGTGTTTAGCATCATTGTTGCGCTGGAAGGTGAATGACCTGCCCATCTTCAGCTGTCTAGCAGACAAACGCAGGTTTTCCCCAATAATTTGGATGTACCTGGGAGCATCCATTTCCCCTTCACTCCTGACCAATCGCCCAGTCTTCACTGAAAGGGAACACCCCCACAACTTGATGCTGCCACCAGCATGCTTTACTGTAGGTATGGTGCGTTTTGGGTGATGTACTGTTTGCTCTGCCAAACATAGCACTTGTAGTTTAGTCCAAAAAGGTTAACTCTGATTTCATTAGACCATAGCACCTTTTGCCAGATGGTATCAAAGTCTTTCAGGTGTTTGATTTTGTGACTGTGGCACTTTTTCAGGGAAGACTTCTTTCTTGCCACCCTGCCAATACAGGCCAGATTTGTGTAAAGCTTGACCAGTCCCAGTCATAAAGCCTTCAAAGTTGCCTCTTGGTAGCCTCTCTTATCAATGTCCTCCTGCCTCTGTCATCCAGTTCTGATCTAAGCAATGTGTTGGTGTACTCGGTACACAGTTCACTCAAACAGTACTCAGGGGATTGCTAAAGCCTTGCTAGCCTCTCCTAACTAGTACTTTTCTACAACTTTATCCCAGAGACCTTTTAAAAGCACTTTCCCAACCAAGTTGTTTGTTTTAAGTAATTAAAACCACTACAATTAATGTCAGTTGGGGCAGTTAGCCTGGTGTTTGAGCTGGAAGTTGATTGGTTGCACCCGAGCAAGTTTATAATGGTATACTCTATAACGGGCCAAACACTTTACTAAACCAGGTATTTCACCATTTTTAACAATCCTCCAGAATGTTTACTTTCATTTTAATGATGAAGGTTATAATGTGTACATACAGCTCAAAAAAAAGTTTGATTAAATTTTTTAATATATAATTAAATTATTTAAATTGATTTTCCAGGGTGTAATGTAACAAAAGGTAAAGATTTTCACAGGTATAATGACTTTCTATAGGCAGAGTAAAACTTTTAAGACATTTTTGGTTTGATTTTCATTTTTCACCATTATTACATTTGCTACTACTTAGTATTTGTGTTCGTGTAAGTTTTAGAATACATAAGGAAATAAAGTAGATGTGTCCACATTTTTGACAAGTTCCAATGTTATGAAAAGTAGTTTTGGAATTACACAAAATATAAAAACAAACTAAAACCTGTATTTTACTTAGCTGACACATAATGCATGTTTATGCTCACTCTCCCTGTGTTTGTGGCAAGGGAAGTGGGTTATTTATATCTTCTAGGACATGATCCAACTACTTCACAAACAATATCTAAAACAGTTTGACAACTCTCTCCACACATCACACAGCAGGATGTGCTGGACCTTAAGGCATAGACATGGACAGTGCTGAAGCGTCAGCGCTGCGGGGGTCCTTCACTCCTATGATCACCTCATTGGTTCTCCTGGTTCCTTCTACCAGTGAGATGATGTCCACCTTCTGCACATTATGGCCCTTCTCTGTGAGAGCCACCACATCAGCCTGTAAAAATTTAGCTGAACAAATACAGAAACAGGTAAAAAGTTAGACAAGTTAAAGAGGAATCCTGCCCAAAAACCACATATGGTGAGCATCAGGTGTGCGCAGATATCCAAACACTTTGATATCCAAACACTGTGTTGGACAAAACACCTTTAAAATAAAAAACGAAGAGAAATATAGTCAACGGTAGAGAACTTACAGTCCACCAGGAGGGTGTTAGTTTGTAGGAGAGGATGGAGTCTGCCGAATGAAAGACTGTCAGTCATGTTTTTGCGTGATGATAAAACATTAACTAAAACCTGCGAAAATACATCAGAACATAAAGTCATTAATAAAGGATAACTTCTAACATCGTCATAGACTTTACACATCTCACAGGCTACTGCCACACTAAAAACATTTCACCTGAACTATTCCACTGAGGGCCTGGTCAGCATTAGAGGATGCCAGGGCAATGTAAGTGCCACACTGCCCAATAGAGGGTCTAACTGCAATGGGGGTCAGGAAGGAGGCGGGTCTCTTTCCTGCCTCAATGACGTTACGCTGGCAAGAACATACAACATGTTACATATATTCATAACTGCCAGAAATTGCTTATAGCACCCGTAGGTCACAAGAATTAGATGTTAATTTACTTTAATCTATGAATTAAATTTTAAAAGCAACAGAAGCAGAATTTGCTAGAACCTCCGGCATTGTAAATTGTTATTTAAGCATACCAGATTAAATTTTGCTGAGCCTTGGGTTTTATTTGGCCAAGAGAAGTCCAGAATCTGACTGTTGAGGAGAATCCCAGAGGATGTCACAATGTAACTTCCAAAGGGGCGGTTCAGTGAGCTGGGAAAGCAAATATGAATACCATTTCTAAATGCAAATCACATTCTTTTAGCCTAGGAGTCGGATTCTTTTGGCAAAGGAGCTGATTCACAAACTTATTACAATATTGTGATTACCCACCTCATGACAGACACTATGAGATTGTCTGTGCCCATAATGGTGACCTGGCTGGAGACAGTGTCGTCCTGCAGCTTGTATGATGGTGTGTAGTGTTCAGCATTGGATGCATGAGAATCATTGATCATTTGACGAAATAAAGCTGCCTGAGTCTTACTGAGAAACCAATGACATCATGATAATATACTTTGTTAGTCGATATTATTACATCACTACAGAAGAATGTAGAAGAATGTAAGAAACTTTTGTAAGAAAAAAAAATCTAAAAAAGCATCCACATCACTTACCTGAGCATCTGTGTCACAGCTTCTGAAACAGAGGTGTCAAACATTGGGTCTCCAAGCTTACTAGCCTGGGACAAGGCAATCTTCAGAGACTACACATTAAGAACCATTAAACAGATAAAATAATTAGAAACATAAACTATAGTAGCATAATGTTAATGTTACGTAATGATCACTATTTATAGGTTTAGGGCACATGACTGAAATGTGTGAATGTTTAAAATGGGTTTTGTAGAGCAAAATATACAAAGCATTTAACTAAAATAAAAAAGATTGTAAAATAAAGTAGGTGTAGTAGCAGTAAGTGTCCAGCACAGATGGGAACTCTTTCAATACTGTTTAAACAGCATCTCATAATAACACCTTAAGAAACTTGGTGACAAAACGCCAAAAAAACATTTTTGCAAATTCTAGACAAAGGGTGAATACTTTAAAGATGCTAAAATACAAAATCGTTTTATTTTGGATTTATTTTAACAATGTATGTATAACCAGTTGCCAACTACACGTTCATGTGAGCTGTATTGTCATTACGCTATATGTGGGACAAATACAGCATTAGCAGTAGTAGTAGTACATAATATGTACTTAAAGTACTTCAAATTGTGCATGACTGTTGGCATGAAAATGTCAGGACGTTGCGGTCACAAGTCTTTCTTCTGTAAAACACAAACCCAATATTGTGCTTTTTTACAAAATTAAAAAAACTGGATTGCGCGTTCTGCCTTCTCTCTCTCAGTGGAGTACATTCTGAAACGCATTTAAAAATGAACTGTAACTTTCGCTTTTGCATGTTAAATGTTTTTTAAATAAATGTGTATGTTATGTATTTCGCTCAGTTTTGGTTTTTGACACATGTAAAGTATTACGTACAATACCATGTAAGCGAGAAGGTTACGCATAGGTGGGTGAGTGGGCTTATACAAACCATCCACCTTCTGTAATATTCTCATCTCTCTTCCTTTGTATAATGGACACAATTGCTTTTCTTGTATCTGGTACGTTATGTAGAATTATATAGGTTATTTATTTCATATATCTTCACATGTTGATGTAGCACTGTGGTCCTGCAAGGCACAACACTTTCACATAGTGGAATTAAAATAAAACAGATGAAAATCTGAGCATTCTCACATTCTCACTTTCTTTAGCCTGCCTCACAGCACTGACACCTTGATTGGGGAACATTAGCCATGATGGGGGAACATTAGCCATTTGGGGAGTGTCTTTTGTCTCCCCTGGTGTGAATTACATAAATATTCATGAAGATTAACACTCCCACACATAAAGCAATGTTGGCACAAAAACTGACTTCCAAAATTTAAAACATTATATTGTTGCTTGTGAATGAGCAGTCAGACAGATTCTTACATCATTTTGAAGTAAATATTCTAGCCTACAAGAGTGATTACTCAAAAGACTTGTTCAGGACTATTCAGTATGTGTTTTATGGCCTTATTTCAGCTGCATGTTTTTTCCCAAAACGTACCAACAATGCATAATGTTTTTTTTCTAAATAATGCAAACACGTACATCCATCTTGCTCACATATTATTGTAGCACAGTTTGTGATGAATACAAAAAAATACTTGTTGGCCAATAGTATGTTATAAGTAGCTGAAATAAGCACAAATGTCAAAACATCTTAATCACCTCAGACCCCAGAGGGTTAAACATATCCTGCCTCGGTGTGGTTGTAACCCAGGGTACAGGCCCCTGAGGCTGCCCCTTTGCCCACTCCTCGCTAAATCTGGGCCTCGCGATTTCTCAGCTGGCTACTTCTACTCCTCAGTACACACCTCGGCCTCCAAGGTCTAGTCGCAGGAAACTGGCACCAGCTGCCTACTTGCCAACTGCCAAGAACCCTCCCAAACCCTCAAAGCGGTCCAGAGAGGACCAACACACTCTTCCGGACCCTCTAGGCAGCTCTAGACCCACGGACATGCCCTATCGGATCCATGCTCACCTTCCTACAGCAGAGGTTGGAGAGACAATTGTCTTCCTCCACCCTGAAGGTGTTTGTGGCTGCTATTGCAGCACATCATGTTACACTGGATGGGAAATCCTTAGGAAGGCACAATCTGATAATCAGATTCCTCAGAGGTGTTAGGAGGTTGAACCCTCTAAGGATGTGCCCAATACCCTCTTGGTATCACTTGGTTCTTACAGTCTTTAGGGCTCCCTTTGAGCCCTTGGAGTCAGTTAAACTTAGTGCCCTTCTCAGAAGATTTCTCACATTATACTCTCTAGAGAAGATAACTAGTGCTCATTTTACCATGCGAGTTTCCCTCTGGTGAACTCTGGACATTGGCACATTTTATCTGCATATTTTATCTTGATCGTCTTGATACTAGTACGTGACTAATTACATATTCCATATGTAATTTCCACAGCACGGTTTCCCAATCTGTGAACCGGTGTCTTCCCCTAGATGGGAAGATCATATCCATCATGGCCTATAATTTGGGTGGTTCTCCCCATGGTAGTCCCTTGCTTGTATGTGGAAATTTATGTGGTACTTTCTTGCAGTCTATCTATAGCCACATATAACTTTATTATATGTGGTGTTTTATATAAAAAGCAGAGCGATCTGTCTCTCAAGGTCGAACTCCTAGTGTAACTTCACTAACACAACGTCTCGTTCCTTCCATCAGGGAACAGAGGTTACATACATAACAGAGAAAATTTGCACCTAATTTCCCCTGCACACGGTAGTGCATAATCCAGACAACCTCTGCATCACATACTGTTGGTGAAAGTTCATCTGTCTTGATATTGCCAAAGAAACTAGAGACAAAAGCTCTTTACCAAGCCATTTACAAAAACTCTCAAACCAAGCTATAATGTTTTGCTTGTTGCCTCAGTTGCCAATAATTAGATTAATGAGGAATGCTTTAAAAAAAAAATTATCATAAAAAAAATTGTCCATATTTCTACTTCTATAATTTTGCTTTGCTACAAAATACACTGTGAAAACACACTATAGAAATTAAAACGAATGAAATCAATCATAAATCTGAGATGTGCAGATTAATGCAGTACCTCAGCCGTCCAGTGGTACACTCTGTTCCTCGGCACCTGGTTTGTGATATTATATCCCTCCAGGATATTTAGAGCTGAGAGGAGAGCAGCCCCTGCATGGGGTGGAGGAGTGGCCAACACCTCGTGACCTGTCAGTCAACGTAGGAAAAAACACTGATAAACCTGTCAATAAACATACTACTGAGAAACTACTGAAAAAGAAATTGAGAAAAGCCAGGCAACAGTACAATCATAGGCATTTCATGAAACCATCCTGAGCCAACAGTCTAAATTAAATCCTACTTTAATCAAAATCCAATGAGGCTGCCTCACACCTGAATCTTCCCCAATTTTCCACCCAGGACAGTATAACTCTGTGTTTTACATGTTCAGTGGTTTATGAGTACAGATGGGGTGAAGTGCTATTAATAGTGTCATAAAACCATTCTGTTAAATAAGATCAACCCTAGTTTAACAAAACTAAGTTATGACCTAAAAGACCTGTTGGTAAACTGTAATCAGTCCCATGACATAGGAGTTTGACTGAGAATTGTGCTGAAAATTGCAGGTGCTACTAAAATATAATATAACTTAAAAGTTATTCCGTGTACCAAGGCCAGGCAAAAGTGCTTTTCCACTATTATTGGGACTTGTTGTTGAAAAGGTCTTATACTATTATGCCTGAACTATAATAGTCTTTCCCTGGTTTACACAATTTATTGAATAAGTAATTCAAAACTGCATGAGTATTTAACCAGTTGATAGTATTTACTCTGATAAAGACTTTGCAGTGGCTTCTGCAGGACAGTAGTGTAGTTTCTGAAGTCGTCCTCTGTCAGTACGCCTCCGTTTGCTTGTACCTAATCACAAAATAGACAGACGCAAACAAAAAATGGCTGATGTTAGTTTTAAGCTATTGGTAATGCAAGACAACAGCTGCTCACTGATTTAAAGCTCTGGATAGCCATACCACTGATGTAATTTCCTTAGTCAGATTCCCACTGTAGAACTCAGAGATCCCATTGAATGCAATCCTGTCCAAAATTTCTGCTAAATCCAGACGTCTAGTGAAAAATCCTACAACTGGAGCCTGTCCATTTGGCAGGAAGAGCCCTCTGAATGAATCAGGCATGCTTTGGTCTTTCACTTTAGACAACGCATCCGCTAGGAAGAGATTTAAGAACATTTTAAAAACTGATCTAAATGGGAAGTTCAGCCAAACAGAAACCAAATTAAGCAGCTTTAGCACAGGTCTGCCACATGCTCACCTAGTTCATGTGTAACATTGAATCCATTCCTTGCGACATCTGCGGCCATAGTGATAAGCTCTTTCCATTGCATTCTAGAGAAAAGGGAAGTGTTAGAATAGGAAATATTAAAACATTACACGATTGTTTAAATCAAGAGACCGTACACATTTTCTTTGGCAACTGTCAACATGGTATTTGCTAAATGTCGTATTAAAAAAAATCTAGAATGATGCTCAAATATAAACTGTAACCTAAAATCTGTTAGCAGGAGACGTTGTTTGGCAATAGAGTATAGTTGTTTATAGAGTGATCATGTTCCTAATTAAACATAATTAAAATTGTTTGCTTTAGGTCAAAGACTGAAGCAAAAAATGACCCTAACTGTGATCAGTTGCATTATACATTTCACAGAACCATGATTTCATTGGCTTAACTCAGCAAGACAGGAAAAATATTGGAAAACTTTAGCTCTTGTTGTCCTTTAAACCTTTTGGGTGTAAATGAAATTGTAACCTGTATAAAAAGCATTGTTTTTTCCCTCTGAAATGTACTAAAATAAGAGTAGGTATTCACTTTCCATACCACATAAGTACAAATTCCCTTAAATCATACTTAAATGTATACTTAAAGTACTTATGAAAATATTCAGGTAAAACACTTAAAATATATATAAAATATACAAGTAAAATATACAAGTATGCTACTAGTACGATGGCATAAATTATTTTACACCCCAATACAATTTAAGTTGCAATGTGGTGCAGACTTTAAGCTAATAATGAAAAGTCTGGCTCTGTGGGACTAGAAAAGCTGTAACTTTAACTGTACCTTCCATACAACTGATGAGCTTGATGTAATCCACTAAGCATGCCCGGTACAGCCACTAACAGACCTGGCTAACAGACACAAACATTGTTATTGTCAATAAATATATTTGTTGTATGTTTGTTGATGTTATATTTGTAACTTAATTTGCAACACTTGCACTTATTCATTTGCTTTAGTTTTTGTTACATTGTTTTATGACTTAAGTGAAGACAAGGAACTCTGAATAAACCTTTACACTTTGATTAACATTTAACATCGAGTCCTTGTGGATAGCAGCTGGTGCAGTCTCACGAAAGTCAATGACTCTGCTTTCATTCTTACGGATGTCATGGACAAGCATGACGCCACCACTGAAAAGAAATAAAACAATGGTCACTGATTGTTTTTGATGAAACAACCATAAAATCTATTCTCCATGTTTATCACATGCCTTCTTACAAAATTTGTCTTTTTTTGAATTACAGACATGTCTTTTTCTTGTCTGGTTTTAAATCTTTAGTTTCTCTCCCAAATCAGCAGATTTTTTTGTAAATTCTAAAACACAAAACTGGTGCTCATACCCGCCGATCCCTGAGGTGTGGGGGTGAATGATGCCCAGGCAGAGAGAGGCAGCTATGGCAGCATCTACGCTTGACCCTTGTTTGCCCAGCACTTCAAAGCCCAGAGACGTGCAGCGTGCTACATCCGTTACTACTGCAGCTTGTTTATAAACCTAGAAAAGTAATAGATGATTCTGTTTCCTGTTTGACAATCATCTAAGTCACAATTATATACACATAATCTGACTAAATTAATAACACACAAACAGCTCTCTCAGTTTAAAAATCTTCAGCTCCTACAAAAATAAATTTAGCAAAAGCTTTTTCACTGCACCTGTGGCTCCCCAAAGTAGATCTGCATTATAAGTGCCACGGTGACTCCAGTGGCAAAGGTCAAGCATGCAGTGATGATGACGGTGAGGCCATCTCGCGTACATGCGCAATCCTGTGCCAGTGGGTCTGTGGTGGTCTCTCTCAGTGGAGACACATTATGGCTTGCCAAGTCAGAGGCAGAGGAGGGTAGTCGCTGCAGTCTGGCTGACTTGAGAAACAGATCAGGGTCTACACAGAGATGAGACAAAATTTAGGGTAATGCGATGAGCAGTTTCTAAGCAACAACTCCAATCTCAGTGTTATGATCAAACAGATTTACCGGTGTCCTGCTCACTGAGGAAGTTATCATCATCTTTGCGTGATTTATGAGTATTGTCTGATGACAGCACATCATCTTCTGGTAGTCTAGGGAAGCTAGTGATGCTCATGTAGTCTACAGGTGAGTAAGTGCTGCTCAGAGTCGAATCCTTTTCCACCACTGTCACACTAGCATCGGCGGCTGGAGTGTACATGATTTACCTGCAGTCACAGTTTAACACCAACACATCACTACACAATTTACCACGTGACTAATCTAAGATCACGATCACACACGTTAACTAATCTGAAATATCAATGCAACACACTTCCAGAACAAATAGCTTAAAGAATCAGTTCTCCATATCATTTTGGTTTTTAACGTGACTGGTTTTTAAAAACAAAATGGAGGCCGGGTGAATGTTTGTGTGTAGCTGATATCGGCAGTGTTTGTCTATATTAAAATAATTATTTGGTCAAATAAAACGCTCCATCATACACCTGAATGGCAGAATGTAAAGCCGACGCTTCCTGGATCAGCCCTCTTGAAAATATCAATATAATTTGTAATATATTCTGCACCTTAAACAGATATCTCACAACTCCAAAACATCTCAAAATAATCTGTGTCTAATAATACGCTAAAGTCATACACGCGTAATTTAACACGAAACACAGGCAAAAACACGAAGCGAGATGCGCGTTATAAATATCACGATCGAAGCTATACCTCAAATACTATCCATCCAACCGTATGCATTAGTAAATATAAACACAGATCATATCTTTCTGTTGTTTTAAACGCGATATTTTTAGCGGATTCACGTACTCGTATTATACAGAGGCAGAGCAGAAAATCTCCGGGATCAGACGCGAAGTCATCTGCGCTGCTGTTGAAAACGCAGGTGTGACGCGATCTTGCGTTCAAATGCAGATAGATGAACGAGACAGAGAAAAACGCGATGCTCTGGGACGCTTCTATCAGTTGTATTGTTTGTAAGTTGTGTCTAAAACGCAATGTCTAAAACGCAACACTTGTGGCTCAAAAAGCTAAGCAGTGAGACGCGACTCAACGGCCGTACGTAACACTTTTACAGCCAGCTAAACGCAAGAACCGTCCTGTGTCGTTGCGGTTTTGTGTTTTTAAGTCCAGTGTTTCCATCTTACAGGTGCAATGTGCAGTTCAGTTCATTGTCACGTATTTGCCCAGATAAATTAATACATGTAGGCCTTTTTAAAACCTGCCTGTTGACGCATGCGTCGCAGCTCAACGCAAGAAAAACCAATGTGATCCTGCAGAACAGGTTCCTCAAAGTATGCAGGTTAAACGGGATGTCAACTTTATGAACAATGACGGTGTAATTACTATGTTGACAATACTGTTACCCTTATTTTATGTGACAACACTAACAAAAATGCCATGATTCATGTTTTCAAACATCACCGAAGCACCTTAAAATACTATGTAAAAAGCATGTTCAGTATCAAATACTAGTGTTCCTGTAGCTCAGGGAATACAAGTACTGATAAAAATGTATACATTGAATTCACTGTAAGTCGCTTTGGATAAAAGCTCAGCCAAATGAATAAATGTAAATGTAAATACTAAGTATTTACTACACTAAATAAGGTCTATCAATATCTGAATTTTGTCTGTCTTCATCTACTTCTTTATGTATCTGTCTATGCTACACCCTAAAAAATGCTCTTAAGAGGTTCTTTGCAGCAATGCCTTAGAACCGTTTTTTGTTCCCCCAGAATGACCACTCAAAGATTCTTAAAAGAACCATTTCTTTCTTATTTTTTTATAGTCTAAGAAACCCTTTTCCACTAATAGATTTTTTTAAGGTGATTATATTTTTCAGTGGTTTGATAAGGTACATCTACTAACTGTTTAAATGTACCTTTGTATATTTTAAGAAATAATACACACACAAATAATGAATCCAAACTCAGTCCAGTTGCATCCTGAGTGTTTATTGTTATTGTCTGGTACCTGCATCATAGTATTTTGCATAGGTCTCTGATGCCCATGTTACATGGATGAAACAGATGACACATCATGACAACCATGCAGAATAGTGAAAGGCACAATCACCACGGATATCATATACACCTATCATTTTAATACTCTGTATTTTGTTACTAAGGTGAACATCTCTTTTATTAAGAGTATGAGGAAAAATACAAGCATTTTTTGTTACCTTTTATTTCATGTTTTAAATAGACTTTCTGCTCACCCTCAAATCACAATAACTATTTTTGCCTGCTGTAGCAGCCTCTGGTGAGGCCTAACACACAAATTAAATATACCTACACCCCCCCATTACCCGCCCCACACACATACACACAGTGTCTAGTTGTGATTGTGAACAAAGGTATTTATGTTCATTATGTCATATTGCATCATCCTGTTAATTGAATAGAGTAGATATTAATACCCAAACAATGCCAATATAAGATGACTTAGGTGGGCAATGTTAAAGACCCTTGTAAAGCTACAGGGCATTGGATTTTCACAGACACACCAATGACATTCTTACTACTCTCTCTAAAAATGTACAGTAAGATGATGTCAAGCAGTGTGTTATTTAATTAAAACAAAATTAAAAGCATATTTAGATTTACATTATAATTTGATTATTTTGTTGATAGCTTTAGCCTACTACTACAATAATAATTTTATGGATGTTGGCAGGTAATAGGAAAGACTACAATAAGAATGATTAAAATGATTACTACATGACAGAAGAAAAAAAAGAAATAGCACGTCAAATCAAATCTATATCCTCTTAATGCAAGATTGCATGGTATAACAGACAGTGGTACTAACAACATGACAAATTTTGGTTCATATAGTGAAATACCCAGTAGAAGAATGTGTACTCAAGTATTTGGAACAACAAACTTAAAATTAAGGTAAAATGATGTCATTATTTAGGAAGGTGCGGTTTCAAAAACAACCCTAACTGAAACACTGAATTTTGCAATTACATAGATTTGAATGCAACTAACTTGCTTGTTGTATCAGGTAGCTTTTGTCTCAGCTCATGCATGTTGGCATTTCATTCACCAATGCAAACAAAATCAACATATTGTGAAACACCATGATTCTCCATACAACATAAAAATCTTTAGAAATACACAAACAGGTATATATTTATATACTTTTAGCACCACAGTTATTCATTGTTCATTGATATTCTATTAATTACTGAATACACATAAGATACATAACAATGTGGTGGATTTTCTGTAAATGTGCAGAAAGAGTTGACAACTGACTATAGTGCACAGTGAGTTAGTGTTTGTGTGCTGGGTCCATCACAAGAAAGACATCTGCCCTGCATACTTGCGAAGACAAACATCAGACTACAGTGACAAAGTTGAATGAAAACAGAGCACAATCTTAGAATCAACATTATGGATAAGTGCAAATAATGGTCTTTTCTAAGTAATAGATGATTAAAGAAATGGACACGTTAGAAAACGTTAAAGATCTGAAACTATTTCTAGGTGTTCACAGTGATTTCTCACATAAGTATCATGAGCTGGACAGGGATTTATCTGTGCAACATTGAAGTCTTTGTCAAAGTACATACACATAAAGGTTCAAAGGTCTCATAAGTGTGAATCTTTATTTGAACTGAGGTCTTACGGGTGTGAAATAATAAGAGGTGAGTAATTAATGACAGAATTTTAATTATGTGAACTATCCCTTTAAAGCTTATCACTAAATGAATCAGCTAAGTAACAGGTTACTGGCATAGTATCCAGTCATGTCCATGATGGACCCTCCATCAGTCAAACTAAAAGACCATAGCTCAGTTTTAAAACATAGTCTTAGTTGTCTTTGGAGTTTGGTGAACTGATTCTGCTATTAGCATGTTGCTAAGCTAATGAAGTTATACTCTAAGAAGCATTACTATTCATATAGCACACAAATGCGTTCTGGGCTTGCCTAATTTACAATACAAATGAAGTTGTAGAGCTACCTACAGGGTTTGCATGTCTCCATTTTAGATTCATCTGGCTACTTCTGCTTTAGGGATCTAATTGATGTGTTACAAGGACACCCACAAAGTACATGGGTCCATACAGGCAAAAAATGTGGCCTTATTAATAAACAGAGAAACTGTTCTTGGTGGTAGACTGTCAAATAATAGCACGATACATTAACTCACTTAGACTAGACAAACTTGATAAATATATAACAAATTTTGATGTACAACCTGTAAAAGCAAAAGGAGCATCAGGACTTTAAAGAGGGCAACTAAGAAAGTAGGGGATATGTGGGCTGTCTATATGTAATAATGCCCTCAATGTAAACTTTAAATGCCTCAGTGGCAGAAGTTGCGCTGGCAAGGTTGGTGCAGGAAGGAGCTGCGAGTGTGGGTTGCGCGACATTGGATCTGTTCACGCACATGGTTTTGGCGTTGCATGCAATTACGTCCTAAGTGGCGACGCTCAATGCGGGCCTTGGCCCTCTGGATCCTGGAGACCTGGGTGACTTTAGCCATGGCACCTGCCTGGGCAGCTGCTCCTCTGGTCACGCGTGTGGGCATGCTGGTCCTGGTAACAGCAGGACGTGCTGATTCAGACATCCTGGTAAAGATTGTAAAGAGGATGCATATATTTGATATTAAAATGAAAGAACAGAATCAAGTAAAGGAAATAAGCATATTATTGATTATGAATGGCTGATTTTTGAGACATTCCGTGGGGGGTACCATTTACTGTAAATAAAGATGTGATCAGTTAGTCAGAGCAACATGTGTTTTTAGCAACTGATCAAAATAAGTTAACTAATTTAAACATTTTAATTTTTTATTTGTTTTAAGTTACAGCAACTCATCACTAAATAGATTTCAAACAAAACAATAAGTTAAAATTACTTGTACAGCCAATTTAAACTTTAAGGCAGCAACCATTTTTTTTACTTTGAATGGACCCATTAATCTGAGTTTTTGCTCTAACCAACTGTGACAATTTTTTATTCCTTTGGTGTCTGTTTCTATAGCTCTGGGTAGCTCTGCCACAGTGAATTATCATTGGTCCAAAATTCTGTCTCACAAAGATATATTTGGTTAAACACCAACTATGACTGTATCACTTCTTTCAGCATTTTAGTTTCATACATAATTATTTGACACTAGAAACAGTCTTTACATGCCTGGTAACAGCATTGGACATGTGGATTTAGAACACACACAGTGTAAGTGAAACTTACCTAACACTTCCAGCCAGGCTGACAGTACTCTCCTCCACTGCAGAAAGATGTCCAGGTGAGACATAGACAGACATGCTAGGGTGCTCAATGAGTAGGTCCTCCATGGGACTGGCCTCCGCCGTGGCTCCCTCTACAGTAAAACAGGGGGGAGGGGTGACAAACCAGCTCTCATCCATACGGCAGTCACTACAGGAGCAGGAGCCCTGCTCGCTTAACAACACATTCAATTCTACTGACTGGAGGTGACAAAAGGAGGCAGCACCAGGACAGCAGGTGGAAGAGGGGCTAGGATGTGCTGCCTGTATCCTGCTTGTTCTAGTCCTGCAGTTTTTGCAGGTAGGAGGAGAGATGCCACATATTTGAGAGGTGGGACATTCACTGCTGGGACAGGCATGTGCTACTGATGTTGTCACTGGCCCATTCTTGCCTTTAGTGCAGGATAAAGTGTAATGGATGTAATATGCCATATTTTCACAACATGAAAGGTTTGGTTAAAGCCATGCAAGTGGGGATGGCAATATCATAAGGGCACATACCAGTAATCATGAATAAACAATGAATTCATTAAATATGGAGAAATAAGAAGGGGTACAAAAACACAGAAAAACATAACAATAAAGAATTCATTAGTTGTTTTCTTATCTCTTTAATATTTTATCACTATTTGCTAGTGTAAACTTGCAATGCACATCGAATAAGAATCAGCATTGAGAATTATACAAATTACTCAGTCATAAGTCATAATGACTATGTCCCGTACCCAGTGAGTTGGCAACTAGACAGCTGTTTAAAGCATTATGCTGTTGTTCCAAACAGTAGGCATTATCATTATGTTGCTTTCAAAGATAACTCATTTTAGCCTAGCTTTTAAGGCAGCATATTGCATGGATAAGACAATCTCAAAATTGTCAAAAAAAGTCAAAATCTTCAACCAAGATGGTGGACGAGTAGAGAGATGCTGATTATAACTATACTTGTATTTTAACTTCACAACACATTACATGTGTGGTGCTGTCAAACATCATTACAATGTTTAGTTGCTGCTGCTTTAACAAATTTTAGTACTCAAGTGGGGTGACAGAGTTACACTTAAATGTCTGTGTCAAATGCATTATTTTTCAGTTGGCTAGGAAACAATCAGTAGGTCATAAAACAATAATCTGATTAACAGATGTGCTTTGCACATCATAGAAGACAATGTTAGTATCTGTTAATTAAATTCTACATTGTATAAACGTAACGAGTTTACACAATATAGGCTGCGGGTTCTATCCTATGAGAAGACATTTCTCTTAATTATTAATTAATCTTAATTTTGACAGTGTTTGTTATGTTTTTGGCTGTTGGTTCAGGACACTCACCGGGCAGGTTGACCAGGAGCCATCCCTCCTCGTCAGCTTCAGTCACACAGGGCTTTGGTCCCTTCAGCTCTGGAGTAACTTTCTCTATGCTTCCAAAAAACAGACTGCTGAGCCGCTGGAACATGGCTGCCTTCAAATGTCACGGTTCTTTGTTTTCTGAGGGATAGCTGCCTTAAAAGTTTCACTTACAAATGTTTTTGACTACAGTCCCTGCTGTTTTTGATGATGAAACAGAGGGTAGGTAGATCACAGGTGTATTGGCTTTTTTTTGTTGTAGCAGGAGTTTCAGAAAAGCATTATACAAATTAAGGTCTCACTTGGTTATGTTGGTGCAAAGATCTACAAAGACAAAAATACAAAAACAGAAACAGTCAAGAGAATCACATCATTAAAATCTTTCATAATGCAAAGGAAAAATACCAAAAATGACTACAATTGGGCAGTATTTAATTGGAGAAATCTTTGGTCCCAGCTTAAAATGTATTCTATACCTTACTGGCTGTACATATCATACATATCTACCTTTCTGTTTGTCAGTCTGTATCCTCTTTTGTATACATCAAATCAATTACTAATTTAACTGTAATTAATGTTTAACAAATGATACCATTACAACAAATAAATTATTATGAATCTATATGACAGCGATGATCTATAATTGACAGCGATAGAGGAAAGCACAATACAAAACCAAGATTAATTGTGGTGAGGAGGGGTGCTCCTCTAGTAAGGTGGCAGAAAAAGGTTAAACAATAGTGGACTATCTCCCATTATCTTTTGGGTTACATTCCTTTATAAATAAAGTATAAAAATAAAAAATAAATTGTTGTTTTCTATAGGTTCCTATATCTTTATAATATTTTAATCGTTTTAGTTTAGAGTTTTATTAATCCCCTTAGTACAATTCAGTTCAGACTATATTGGTGCTTCACATGTATGGACAACACTTACATACACAACATACAAATACTTAAGATACATAAAGAAAATTAGATTAAAATGTATAGTATTTTGCCAGATTTAATCATTTTTGTGCAAACAGAAATAGCTGATGAATCATTCTTTATTGTTTTGCATGCCATTCAATTCAACCTAAAAGTTTTTAACTAGATTAAATAAAACCTAGTTAATTACTAGATAAAGTTTAAGGACAAAATGTATGTTGTCTTGAAAAAGCCTACACAAAGACACAATGGGAACTAGTTTAACATGTCTTAATTTATTGTTAACATTTTAACATAATCTAGCATGATGTTAGCATGTTTTAACGATAATTAGCATGATGCTAGCATGTTTTGGCTTCAATTAGCATTATGCTAACATGATAGTAGCATGACTTAGCATGGTGTTAGCATGAGTTAACATGATGCTGGCATGATAGATACACTAAATTATAGCTTATGCATGATGTTATGAGGCTGCTAGGTGTGGCCAGGAAGTTACCTAGCATTTTAATGGCAATGCCTAGAGCCCACTGACAGCCCGAGTCAAATAAGGCCACTCACATGTCTCCATGATGTTCTGGTGAGATAGCTAATTAATGTTGATTGCTAGGGTGCTGTAAATGGTTGCTAGGGCATGGCTGGACAATTTCCATGATAATAATTAAAGACTACTTGCCAGTCTGAGTCAAAAAAGGCAATGCATTTGTCTCTACGATGTTCTGATGCCTTTCACCTTTTTAAATAGAAGTCAATGGGGTGGTTGCTATGGCACTGTTGCTTGCTAAGCCAAGCGATATGAGCCCACCCCCAAGTCTCTACATTCTGATGCGGGCTATGACGTCACAGCACCCAGCCCAATGTTAAATATGTGATTTTTTTCGCCAACTTTTTTAATAACAATATGTTGGCTTTGTTAACCAACATAACTAAAATCAGTTTTCTCATTAGCCGCAACGTTTCTGTCTGATGCAAGCTGTTCAGGGGCGGGACCTCCACAGCCTAACAAAGCAAGAACCCTGCGTGGAGATAACGTCACAGACGCAACTGATCCCGCCCTCTTTAGACCATCGAACTGAGTATGAAACAACAGAAAGGAAACGGGGGACGTTTGACAGCAGCCGCTGAGCGAAAACGCTGTTTTTGACAGTTTTTGTAACAGAATACTAAAAAAGGCTAGTGGTTACAAATGTTATGCATACATCAAATAAATGACAATGTGACGATGATTTAAGTGTACGCCTAACAGCGTACGTACTAAAATCTTTATAAAACGCGAGCTAAACGGTTTTATATGTAAAAAAAACCAGTAAGGTGAAAAGGACACGGATGCAAACACACAAAATCCCTGAATATAATGATATAATGTAAAGAGCGCGGGCAAAGAGAAAGGGTAACTGAACGCGAAGGTTCAAAGCAATGACAGCTCGAATCAAGGGTATTTACCAGCGCTTTTAGAACACTCATATAACTTATCCCATATACATCAACGCAAAAAACGACATTGTATTTACTAATGCAGCTGTTTAATCAAAAACTGACTATCGGCCAATAATTATGAGGCTATACCGCAGATACGTTAGACGTCAAAAATGCCCAAAATGTCGACTTAAAAGCACAATTTTGGTGAGCAAAATTTGACAAATTAAAAATGCATTTTAATGACAAGCCTGATTCGTGTTAGATATACTAAATTAAGCTGCAAAATCAGACCAGTCTTTAAAATACAGAAACAGATGTATTTGATGATTTGAAAATACAGAAACAGATGTATATATTCTTACCTGCAAAATTATTCCAGTTGTAAACGCGACTACCACACAATGAAAACGACAAAATCTTAAAGCATAGCTTTAGGTATTCTTTTCATATGAGGTAGCTTATTTACAAAAATATTTAAAAGTCTTTCTTCTTAGAAGAAAAGGCGTGTAAAATCTGGTTCACGCGACGTTTAGATGGTAATATCTGCAGCTTGTTTTTTCGGCAGATATTGTTTGTGATGTTATTGCTTCGCCCAGCTGATCCGCAGATCAGAATATAGAACTCACAAACAGCTGATTGTGATGTCAGAGGACTCGTAGCAACGGTCTTACCACGCCCACACCAGCCGCTGGGCCAATTGGAGTTTTACACAAGACACAGCGCTGTAAGAGAAAACGACGGGGGCGGGATTTGGTACATATCCTTATCGACTTCGGCCTGCGTCATTTTAGTTTTAAAAACTTCTTAAAAGTAGATTTCAGCCTTTGGGC
This sequence comes from Ambastaia sidthimunki, assembly GCA_036877625.1. Taxonomy (NCBI): domain Eukaryota; kingdom Metazoa; phylum Chordata; class Actinopteri; order Cypriniformes; family Botiidae; genus Ambastaia; species Ambastaia sidthimunki. Next base: position 54,121 of record JAZGTK010000640.1, read on the forward strand.
CTTAGTCGATTGACACTGGGTACTTTGTTGTGTTATACTTTGTAGAGCAAGGACCGATGTTTCTACTGATTTTAAGTTTATGCATTTGTCGTGGTCAAATGTCATGGAAATGTGGATTGTTTGTACTGGTTAAAGTGAAGGTGTATTTAATGTTGAAAATTGAATAAAATAAAAAGTTTTGACCATATGGTTACAGCGTTATAATGCATATATATATATTGTTGACAGTATCTTTCAGAGTTTTTTTGCATGTAAAATGAAATGTAATGTATGTAATATGATCGGAGCAGCGGTTGTGTACTCGGTGTTGTTATATATGTTGTTTTGTTATGTGAGCTATATCTCTCTGTATTTCGTGTTGGTAAATATTGCTTGCCCCTTCCTGTCCACATTCCTCTATTCTCTCTCATAGCAAAGGAGGGAGACTGCCATGGTCAAAAGTAACCAATCATAAAGCATAGTTTGAATATTATTATGTCAGCAGCCAACAGAAGACCCTGATGGTGATTTGTATGGACATTTTGTTTAAAACATGCTGAACAAGCTGAATGTAATGACTGCTCACATATTATATAAAAATGATATACAATTTGACAGAAGTGTTTGTGTTCTGTTTCGGTTGGGCTAACTAATGCAGCATAAACATGTTTAGGCAGTTTATGCAGAAAAAGCGGTATAGAAAATATATGAATGGAATTAATTCATGAACTAGAAATAGTACTTAAAAGTCAAATGTAGCCTATTTACGATTACTGCCTTTATTGTGGTTTTGCATCCTTTCTGAAGATTTAGGACAAGCAGGCAGGTGAATGCTTGACTAAAGAGTCTTTAGACTTAAACTGAAAAAATAGTCTTCCTCTTTTTTAGGATTTTTATATTCTGGGAATGATCTGGAAACATGCTGAAATTTAGCATCTGGAAATTATGCTCAAATTGCTAAATTGAGATAGCAATTTAGGTGTGCTGGACTATAATCTGGTAATAGCATAGATACATTGGCCATTTAGTGTAGTGAAGTGTAGTGTAGGTTTAATTTGCAAGAATTTAAAATGCTGACAAAACAGATAGCGAGGAAGTAGATAAAACTGGACTGATATCATTTTTCTGATCATATTTTCTGGTAAAATAGGTCATTTGTCTCTCAGCAATGCTGCCTCAGCAGTGTTAACATTACAGAAATGTATTCGATTAGTAGTAAAATTCAATACAGTATTGCAAAACTAATAGGTGCCCTCAACATAATACACTTCACATTTAAACAAACCAAAAGACTTACCCAAAAGACTACCAAAAGAAATTACCTTTTGAGATTTAATACAACTTGAAAACAACTTCTTTTTGATTTTCTTTTTGCCTTTTTAATGTTACTTACAGGAATACAAAATATTGTAACTTTATTTTTACATTAGAATTTAATGACAAAATAATAGCTAAGAACTAACACTAGAAATTGTTAAGAACTGGTCTTAGGGATGTTTGTGAATCCATTCCCTGTAACTCAGGTAATGCAGGCTTGTTTGGCTTGTTGTTTCACAGGACTCTACTTAAGCTTGATAGTAAAAAAGTGGGTTAAAGGTTACTATGTAGTGCTGTTGAAATGTTATCTTTATCAACCTGCACTCAGCCTGTGACTGGAGTGATACTTTTCACTCCACTTACGTCCATCACATGAAGTCAAGCCTGGAGGAAATTTTAATCTAATTCAATTATTTGGTTTAAATATGTAAAAAACACTGTAACTAGCTTACTATGGATAGGGATTTTCAAACAGGATTCTGAGAATATGACCCTTCCTAAGTGCATGATGTTCCCTGCTGGTAAACTGTGTGTTAGAGGTAAGACAGACACAGAATGCTGTTTTAAGAACAAACCTCACAACTGACTCCACAACGTTCTCAGCGTTCACACTGTCATTACCTTGATGTTCCCTTCATGGCCCCCTAAACCTTTCCAGATTCCCCACTAAAAACAGCTGTTAGGATTTGTCAGTGAATGCTGTGACGTGTTTTCGGAAATTGACATCACAGTGGGCTGGAGGAAGGGCCATAGAAAAGACTCATTAACATCTCCAAGGAAACATATAAACACAAATGCAAATTGTTGTGTGTATGGAAGAGGCTAGTACACTCTAATGGAGAATCTTCATTACTGAACTACGTAAAGAATTTAGATGACGACAATATACTTTATAATGTGCACAGGCCTGTTAATGTTTTCAATAATTGTCCTTGACAAATTATGTCTATAGAAATGTTATAATAGCTGCCCTATTATCTACTGCCTACATAGACAGTAGACAATAAAGCAGCTATTATAAAAGTAAAACATTCCAAAATAAGGTAGGAGTAGCACATAAAAACTGCTATAATAATAGACTGAATTAGGGTACAGTTCATAGAGTAACTTTACTCTTTAGCCTTTGTATTTTTGGGAATCAAGTCGCTATACAGCTCTTAATGCCGACCCTCTCTGTTTTCTTAATGGCTTTGTAAATGACTGAAAAACTTGGCTAGTTGGGCACTGGCCGTAGCAACTGCATAGCAAAGCCTTGGCAGCCACTCCCAAAACGCTAGTATTGTGGCGGCAAGATTTGCATGAACGACACAGTTCTAAAAACATCAAGACCTAGTGTTTAACTAGTAAAAAAATCTGCTTTTTGCTGGTTATGGAGTTAGGCACTTTTGACTGAAGTACTTTGATGAAGAAAGCGATTCTAATGTTATGAACAAAACACCTAATAGTTAAAAGTGTCCACTAATAAAGCAAGGCACCAAAGTTCTAAAGCATCCTTAAAGAATTCTAGTTCTAATTCTAGAAATGAAATGGCTAATTTGTACTAGAAAACAGAGACTTCCTTCATGTTTTTGAGCAATGAGATAAAAACATTATTTACAGTGCCTTGCAAAAGTATTCACCCCCTTTGCATTTTTCTTGTTGCATTACAACCTGAAATTTAAATGGATTGATTTTCAAATTGATTTACATTTGATTTACACAACAATGCTTAAAATTTCTGAGATGCAAAAATTGTATTGTGAAGCAAACAAAAAATAAGACAAAAAAACAGAAAACTTCGGTGTGCATAACTATTCACCCCCTCAAAGTTAATACTTTGTAGAGCCACCTTTTGCAGCAATTATAGCTGCAAGTCTCTTTGGGTATGTCTGTATGAGCTTAGCACATCTAACCACTGGGATTTTTGTCCATTCCTTTAGGCAAAACTGCTCCAACTCCTTTAAGTTCTTCCGCTGGTGTACAGCAGTCTTTAAGTCAGACCACAGATTCTCTTTTGGATTGAGATCTGGGCTTTGCCTGGGCCATCCCAGCACATTTAAATGTTTTTCCCCTAAACCAATTGAGTGTTGCTTTACCAGTGTGTTTAGGGTCATCGTCCAGCTTCACTGTGGGAATGGTGTTCTGAGGTTGATGATAGGTGTTGGGTTTGCGCCAGACATAACATTTTCTTTTATGGCCAAAAAGTTCCACTTTAGTCTCATCTGACCACAGTGCCTTCTTCCAGATGTTTTGGAAGTCTCCCACGTGTCTTTTGGCATACTCAGAAAAGCCAATCTTCCATAAAGTCCAGCTCTGTGGGGTGTACGACTAATAGTGGTCCTATGGACAGACACTCGAATCTTTGCTGTTAAGCTCTACAGCTCCTTCAGGGTTATTGTTGGTCTTTTGGATGCTTCTCGATTTAATGCCCTCCTTGCTCGATCTGTGAGTTTTGGTGGGCGGCCCTCTCTTGGCAAGTTTACTGTGGTGCTATATTTCAAAGTCAAAGTCAAATAAGTTTGTTGTCATTTCAGCCATATACAAGTACATAGTGAAATGTTTCTCCAGGACCAAGGTGCTACAGTACAACACAGAAAAACACAAAACTATAATGTACAGTATATACAAAACAAACACTGTACAGTTAGGTCCAGAAAAATTTGGACAGTGACACAATTTTCATAATTTTGGCGCTGTAGGATACCACAATGGATTTGAAATGAAATAATCAAGATAAAATTGAAGTGCAGATTTTCAGCTTAATTTGAGGGTATTTACATCAAAATTGGAAGAAGGGTTTAAGAATTGCAACAATTTTCATACATAGTCCCCTCATTTCAAGGGTCCTAAAGTAATTGGACAATTGAATCAAAAGCAATTTTATGAGCAGGTGTGGGCTATTCCCTCATTTTTATTATCAATTAAACAGGTACAAAGTCTGGAGTTGATTTCAGGTGTGGCATTTTCATTTGGAAGCTGTTACTGCGAGTCCACAACATGCGCTCAAAGGAGCTCTCAATGGAAGTGAAACAAGTCATCCTTAGGCTGCGAAAAAAGAAAAAATCCATCAGAGAGATAGCAGAAACATTAGGAATGGCCAAATCAACAGTTTGGTACATTCTGAG
>JAZGTK010000641.1:0-58038 GCA_036877625.1 Ambastaia sidthimunki
TAGGGCCCATGCTGAAAAAGATGAAGACTACTGGGACTCTATACTCTGGAGTGATGAGACAAAGATCACTGTTTTTGGAACTAATGGTTTTAAAACTGTATGGAAGAACAGGGTGAAGGTGATTGAATGGCCAAGTATGTCTCCTGATCTGAACCCAATCGAACGCCTGTGGGGAATTCTGAAGCGACAAGTTGAGCATCACTCTCCATCCAGCATCCAGGCTCTAAAAGAGGTTATTCTTGAAGAATGAAAAAAGACAGATGTTGCAATATGTCGCCAACTTGTTCATTCCATGCATAGAAGACTTGGTGCTGTCCTTAAAAATCACGGTGCTCATACAAAATACTAGATGTAGTAGTTTTTGTTTTGGGTGTATTCATTTTTGCTTCAACCAATTTGATTAAAACTGAAGATTTTGTGATCCAAGTGAGATTATTAACCTTAATTTCATGTTATGGAGTTAAAGAAGTGTTCAATAAAACTCAGCCTTGTAAAAAGTTTGGAAATTGTTCTTTTTATCATTGAGCTACTGATTAAATTCATACTTTTTAAAGGGGGTGTACTCATTTATGCTGAGCACTGTATAACCTATATAATTCTACATAACGTACTAGATACAAGAAAGGCAATTGTGTCCATTAAACATAGGAAGAGAGATGAGAGTATTACAGAAGGTGGATGGTTTGTATAAGCCCACGCACCCACCTGTGCGTACCCTACTCGCTTACATGGTATTGTACATAATACTTTACACGTGTCAAAAACTAAGCAAAATACATAAGGTACACGTTTAAAAAACATTTAACATTTTTGTGATGATCTCTAATGGTGCGTTCACACCAGACGCGAATGATTTACATAAGTCAGTTAAGTCAATGCAAAGACAAGCGCAGAAAAGTTGAAAAATCTGAACTTTGGCGGACATTCGCGCCGCTTTATTTCACGCCGATTTATTCGCGCAATTCGCGTCTGATGTGAACGCAGCATAACTTGCGCATATACGCGAACAGGGGCGAACATAAGTAACTCTTATTTCTATTTGACTTCTATTTAGACATATATATATATATACACACACACACACACACACACACACACACACACACACACACACATATATGTTTTCTGCTTGCTATGGCTGAAAGGGTCATCCCTTTGGCCTTCATTTGGACTGACCTGCTGTCTGAGGGTTTCAGTGACTTTAGAATGGCTCACCATCTTGCAAATTAGTGGAAAGTTACGCTGTCAGTTAAGTAGGGTTTGTCAGATAATTATGGAAATTAGAATCAGGTGCCAGATTAACACCAACAACTGGGAGGTATCTCAAAGTGTTCTCTAATTTTGATCAGTGTTCTTTTTCTAATATCTCATTTTTTTATACTGTGCTTCAGAATATATTTAACTTATGAAATTTGCTTAAAAACTATACTTTCACTCCTGTTAGGATAACTTCAAATAAGACTTAGCAGTGACTCCGAATTTTAGGAAAATTGTGAGTTGTTCTCTAATTTTGATCTCCCTTGTATATATAAGTCAAGATCATATTTGTTTGAAGCTTAATATTGTATTTTAGTACCTTTTATTTCAGGCACGCAGTCACAAACCAAAAAGATTCGCTGTTATCGAGCCAGAATGCAACCAAGTTTGTAGGTTATAAATTGTGAACCGAGAAAATGTGTTTGGAAAATGAATCTCGTTCCGACCTTTGTCATCTACGTACTGTTTACTTCATAAAATTTGTATGTTCGTACTGAGTTGAAAAGTAAAAATTCTCCTTTCGTAATCAGGATTTACACTTATGTGATGGAATACTTACAGGGACGCCATCACAAAGTTGTTTGGATTGCAGGGTGAGAGTCGAGCATTGGCAGACATATATAAACATTGCCACGATATTGAGTTTCACAATATTTCCGAAGACGCTGCCTTTCACCCTAAGTGCTACAGGCGGTTTATAGATAAAAGACGGATGGAATTAGCTGAGAGACGGATTGGACGTGAGCAAATTGAAACTGAAGATGCGAGGATATGCCGTTGGGTATCTCCAACTCAAAAGACACTGCAAAAAAGAAACTTAGGTCAAGAACAGGCCTGATTTCCTCTAGCTGGTGTTTCATGACCCTACCAAGCGCAACATCTGTTGTGCTGGGTCTAAGACTGGTGTAAATTTTACTCATAAAAATGGTGCCTTTCCGTAAATGTTTATCTTAGACTCAAACACAGTTTTTACCCAACTGCAATAACATCTCTTAATGCTGCTAAAAAATAATGTGCAATATTTTTTATGATGCTCATGTATATAGAATAGAATAGTACTTTATTGTCATTGTCACAGGCACAACGAAATTTAAAGTGTATTCCAGGCAGTGCAACATTCAATGACAAATGACAAACATATATTTACAACATAATTAAGTGTACACAACGTAATTGTCTTTTATGCTTTTAATTTTATGCTTACATTATTTAAGTTGGTTTAAAAGTGGTTATTGCACATAATTTTTAGCAGCATTAGAGAGGTTATTGCCCATTATTTGTAGCATTATTTATTAATATTAATTTTATTGCAGTTGGGTATAAACTGTGTTTGAGTCTGTTTGTCCTTGCATTGAATAGTCTGTACCTTCTGCCTGAAGGCAACAGTTCAAACAGGGAGTGACCAGGGTGTAAAGTGTCTTTAATAATGTTCTGCGCGCTATCCTCTAGGCCGCTGTACAGCTGGTGTACCAAATACATATACACATGTATGAATGCTCATGCTGCTAATGTGTACAGCCATCTGGGTGTATGTATACTCATGCTGCTGTCTTAGACTCAATGAAGAATGCACAGACTGGAGAACACTTAATTTCTTTGTACCGGTGACAATGACAATAAAGAGCTATTCTATTCTACCGTCATGTTCATAAAGGTGATAGTTTTACAAGTGCTCTTAAGGTTTGCAAGTGGTAATAATAAACCTAAAAACAGAAGTATCTGCATTTCATTCATTACATTACAGTATTTTATCAGATAATTTCATCCAAAGCTACTTAAGTGAATTTAGATAAGCAAGACAACTGCTAGTTCCATAGATGGAAAGACAGACAGACAGACTTTATTTATCCAGCAATGGTATCCATAGTGCAAGAGTGTCCATGCAAGTACATTACCAGTGCAAATCCTACATTACACGGTTTAAGTTGCAGCTTTAAGACCAGCTTGCCTGTATAGTCAATATAGAACTTACACCACACGGGGCAACGGCTAATATAGCCAGTAACGGAGTCAATACAGCATAACATACAAGCATCCACGAGCATAATCTGTGCTGAAATACCAACACTAGACGAAATCTTTAAAAACACAGTGCTATATGCTGTAAAAGGACTGATCAGGGTACGTACAACTACACAATTATGGTGTCACATGACATACATAGGTTACAGCCACTGCCTGTGGAAAAATACAGGTTTTGTCCAGTTATGGAAACAAATAAAGGCATTTTTTCTGACTTCACCTAATTGTCTATTTGCCTCTTGATTCGTTATGGGCATGACATGCATAGTGCGTTGTCTATAATCCATTTTGCTCTCGCATGTAGGACTGTCAGGAGTATTTTCTTCATCGTCGCTGCTACTCTCCGAGTCCTTGTAGGCCGCCATAGTGGATTTGTTTACTAAATGTGGCCACAGCATTGGTCTAAAACAATCACGTGACAGCCGTTTTACTACTTTCTTCTTATGCTCGAAACGAACTAGTCCTCAATTAAAACACTAAGTATAACAAAACTGCGGAATTACGAAAGGAGAACTTTTACTTTCGAACTCAGTACGAACGTACTTATTTTATGAAGTAAACAGTACGTAGATGACACAGGTTGGAACAAGATAAAACGAAAACAGGGTTCACCTTATGGCCTATTGGGGAAGTCTTTCATACAGATGTGTACATTTAAATGTGTCGTTTCAATCACTAAATATTCCCCAAATAATAACTGTTTTTTTTTCTACATAATCATTTCTTTCCAGAAGGCAATCATTAACACCCTGGAGTCGTATGTGTTACTTTAATGATGGATGTGCTTTATGGAGCTTCAAAATAAGAGTACCACTCACTGCCATTTTCAAGCTAGGTACAGCCAAGACATTATTTAATATAACTTTGATTGTGTTTGGCTGAAAGAAGAAAGTCATATTCTGTTTCCCTTGAGGGTGAGTACTGTATGGACAAAATATAATTGATGGGTAGACTTAACTATTCAACTGCTGTAACAACAAGATACAGACACTCCACCATTTCAGCACCCACACAAGCGAGCAGCCGGATCTTCTTTCTGTTTACAGACGTGACGTTACCACGTCAAACTGACATTTTCCGTGAAATCTGACCGACAGCTCAATTTATATATTTCATTATTATTATAAACGCACCCCTGTAAATCGGGATAAATAAGGTTGTGTTAACACTGATCTATAATGTGCTTGCTTAAGAAAATAACCAAAAAATAATATAAATAAACCATTTTTAACCAAAAAAGTTACAGATTGCAGCTTTAATCATCGGATTATGGTACATTATAGTGTTAGCATTATAGTGGACTACCGTAACTGACCCTCGCCGCTGTGCTGGATGCTGAGTACCGTGCCCATGCTGCTGAAGCGGCAGATGAGCGGACATCCCTCCCGCTGCAGATCATACGCCTCGATCTTACAGCCTCCGGCGCACACCGCAAACAGCGCCCCTCCGCCACAACACAGCAGCCCAGGCTCCTGCTCTGCCGGCACGATGCGCTGGGACGCGAACGGGTGACAGTTATACACGTGCACCATTTCTGCAGCAGGACCACAGCCTACACGCCTATTAAACACGGAAGAGCGATTGTCGCAAAAACACTACACAAGGGTAGAAACTTAATGTTTATAAGAGGCGGGGCATTTGGCCCAAAAGTTTTCGCTGATTGGCTACGTACGATAAGTCTAACTATTATCCCTTTCATTTTTTAGTGTATTTGTGTCTTTAAAAGTGGTCAGTGACATTATCCATGTGTAAATCATTCACCAAACCACTACTAAAGTGTGCTCCCTTTCGCAGTTTTTCTCAGCGCTGAAGAAGGTTGGACCAATAATGGGCGTTTGGGATTACGGAATTAAGGTTTTAATACAATCATTTAAAAGGAACTGACAGAAAATATTTCTATATGCGTTACAAAACCATTAACAGAGTTTGCTTTAAAGCACACAAATGTCACACATATACTATTAAAAACGTCATTAAATTAGAAATGTACATCAACAGAGGTTTCGCATGTGTGAGCCGTCATGCGCCCCCTGGAGGATAAAAATATGACATGGATTTGCTGCATGATGTTGGACGGTCTTATCAATATCACATGCTACAAAGTCTTGTGACCATCAGGCCAAAGTCATTAACACTGTGAGCCGTTCATTCGACCTCCGAAAATCTCTCGAGTTATGAATTACGAATGGTGCTGGGCATCGTAAAAATAAATAGCCGAATAAACGTTGTGTTGTGTAAATCTTAAAATAAAATGAAAACAATACTCACTTCCTGAACAAATTGATCGCATAGTGTGATGGTGATGGGAGTGAGCGCACATTGTTTTTTTATACCTGTCAATCAATCAGGTCTCATTTTGAATGGTAGCTATTTGTTTTTAATTATTATTATTATTGCAAATATAAGAACTTAATTTCAGCAATTGGATATAACATTGAATGACATTATGAATACAAAAATAATATAGGAAGACAATAAGAAAGGGAAAAAAAATCTTTTTTCAGAAAAACCTTCCTGGACTTCATTTCCCATAATCCCCTGCCTGGCACTGATTACCTGTACACCTGATCCTCATTTCAAAAGACTATTTAACCCACACCCCCACAACCTCTCATTGTGAAGTTTTGTTTTGCCTTGCATTCAATTCTGAGCGGTTTCCTTGTTATAGCTAATTGCCTGTTAATACCTGGACTGTATTTTGGAATTCTGATTGTTTGCTGCCTGCTTTTTGACCTCTGCCTGTTACTGGATTACTCTCTTGTCTGCTGCCTGCCCCGACCCTTTGCCTGTCTATTGACCCCGCTTTTGGATTATCTACTCGATTGTTGTTTGCTGGTTTTGACCCTTGCCTGTTCACTATTCTAATAAAACTGCAAATGGATCTCCTTTGTCGTCAGCTTCATTGTTACAATTTACATTTATGAATATAATATTTTCCCAATAAGATAAATATATTTCCCATATATTCTATGTTATGTTTACAATGAAAAAATAACAAAATAAATCACACATAGTTAAATCAATGTTTACATTGGAATTTGAAGGAAAGAAATTTGACAGGTCAGACCAAAATTCCATAACAAGGGGAATTTGAAAAAAAGATGATCGATAGACTCAACACTGACACTACAAAAATTACAATTCAAATGATGATTACCAAATTTGGATGTAATCTCATTAGTGGGGTATATATTATGAAAAATCTTTAAATGTATTTCTTTAACTTTATTGGGGAAACAGAATTTATAAGATAAGAGCCATGTTTTTTTCCAATTAATCTTATCTATTAAAGAATTCCAAAAAATATTCCCCTTGGATTAATTTTTTTCCTTAACTGAAACACATTTCTTATAATTTTATTACTACATCTTGGGTCATAAATACACTTTAAAAAACCAAACAACTCTAGAGTAGAAAATAAAAATGTATGTTCAATGGTATTGAACGCTTTGTAAAAATCTAGAAACAGAATAATTGCATCAGAGTTAATATAATTTGCATAATCTATAAGATCCAAAATTAGCCTGATATTACAACTTATATGTCGTTTAGGCATAAAACCAGTTTGAGTTTCATTAATTATTTCAGATAAGCCTGTTTTTAATCTTTTTGCATAAGCAAATGATAGAATTTTATAATCTAAATTTAATAAAGTGATTGGCCTCCAGTTATCAAGCGAGAGAAAAGTGAAAGTGACATGTTTTTGTCAATTATGATTACTCATAACCGAAATGTGACCTCTGCATTTAACCCATCCTTCGTGAGGAGTGAACACACACTGCAAGTCGTACACACACACCCACCCGGAGCAGTTATCCCTGCAGCTATCCCTGCAGCACCTGGGGAGCAATCGGGGGTTAGGTGCCTTGCTCAAGGGCACATCAGTTGCTACCTGCCGGGTCTTTGCCTGGTTTTGGTATCAAGGTAATGTCAAGGCCTTGTTTCATAGAAGTTCATAATTCCTCATTAATAATACATTCCTTGTACATTCTAAGTAATGGTCTCTTAATAGAGTCCCAAAAGTATGCATTAAACTTAACAATTAGGCCATCTGTGCCCGGGGATTTAGCCTTCTTCATAGATTACAATGCTTTAGTAAGTTTGTCCAAAGAAAGGTCATTTTCACAAACCAATTTAAAATCACTTAAAATTACTGGAGCAAAAGGTTTGATTATTTTGTAGACATGTCATTATAATTTGAACAATATAATTTGTTAAAAAAAGAGTATGCATATTTATTAATTTGACAAGCGTTTTTGTTTGTTATCATCAATTTTTAATGCTGCTAGACAATTTCTTTTTATATTTCTCTTTTCCAAAAAAAAACTCGAGTTTTTCTCTCCCAGTTCCAACCATTTAGCCCTAGATCTTATAAATGCGGCCTTAGCTAAATCTAAATAGCGATCATCTATTTTGTTTCTCAAATTAGTTAAATAAGATTCCTCCTCTGTATTAAGAATTTCTTTAGATAACAACTTGTCAAGTTCATTGAGAATATCTTGACATCTTTTAGAATTTGCCTCGATGCATAGCTAATTGTCTAACTTTGAATTAAAAAAATTCCCATCTTTGGATATAACTCATAGATACATCTTCCAAAATAGAAGCAGTATTATTAACAGATTCTACAAAATTTGCATCTGAGAGTAACTTATTAAATTTCCAATAACCACAAATTCTTTTACAACTGTCTGTATTTCCAATTAACGAGATTAAGATGAATTTATGATCTGATAAAGGTGAATAACCGATTGAAGTGTCTGAGACAAACTGAACTGCATTAGTAGATAAGAGCCAATAGTCAATTCGTAATCTACATGTAAAAGCATTATTTGTCCACGTATATTCCTTATCGTGTGGATGTAAAAAACGGCAAACATCAGTAGCCTGTACCTATCAGTAAATAAACACCTGTGTATTTTCTTTTAAGATCTAGTAATATCCGTCTAAGTTTTTCAAACACACCTAAATTTAAAACGTTATCGTTACATCTATAAACATTGGAAATAATAAATGTCATATTGTCTGTATTTAAGATTATTATTCCACTACATCTCCCTTCAATTTATTTAAAAAAACAGCGACCCCTGCAGAATAATTTGTCCCATGACAAAAATATGCAGAATCTCCCCACTGCGATTTCAAAAATTTTATGTCATTATCACAAGAATGTGTTTCTTGAAATAAAATAATTTGAGCCTCCCTGTGTTTAATGAAAAGAAAAAGTGCCTTCCTGTTATCTAAATCCCTTAAACCTCTGACATTAAGAGAAATAACGTCTAATTTTCCAAAATTAAAGACTGTCATCCAAAAAAGAAGAGAACAAGAAAGGATAAAACAATGAACAAGACCTTCTAAGTTTGATTGTTAATTGTTCCTACAACTTTCAAAATAAGGTTTTTAGCATTTGTGTTACTTAATAGAAATGTTAGGAATATGTTCTTACAATCTAAAACTTGTACCTGCACCAGATGAAAGTCTCCAGAGAGTATGGCTTACCACTTCAGGGTTGTTCTGAGGTCAACAGAGTCTGAAAGACCCTACTTGGTCAGGCCAGAAGCCAAAATAATTGCAGTATTCACCACTGAAAGTCCCTGCATGGACAACAGGCAACAACCACACCCTGACTAGTTACCACCGCACAACCAACAAAACTGACAAAACACTGTGTTCGACTTTATTGACACCGTTAATAATGTTGCAGATTGGGTAAAAATGAATAACCTTATGTTTGCTCTATAAAATTAGCAAAAAGCTTCCCATGTTTTTTGTCCACCATTTCACATTTTGGAGTTTTGGTCCCTTGTCATAATCCCCACTTGTTTGCCTACAAAGGGAATACTGAGGTTGATTTCTTGATGTTGAACCTGTTGTTTAGAGATAAATGAAATTGTTTAAACTATATGTATATATTGATATGTGTATATGTGTGTTATGTGTTTATTCCAATACTGTATTAATACTATACTGTGTTGTGGAAATGTAAACACTGAAACTTGAATGTTGCATATGTGAGTCATTTAACATGTCATCCAATAAGATGTCTTTAAGTTCTGTATGACTTTTGATTGCGCGGGGGCAAGAAAGAAAAAGAACTGAGATAATCAACAGAAATAATCAATTTCAGTGACTGTTTCATTAGGATTATTCCATTAGTTGCATTTATTTTAAACAAGGATGTGTTCCTAGTGTGCTGTCAAGTTTTGAACTGTTTTAGAACTCTGCACTGATTTCAACCATCGGCCATTTTTTGAGTGCTAAAAGCACTGCTACAGATCTGTGACTCAAGACAGAAGAGGGGGGGAAAAGTTTGATGACATCATCCAAGTGATTTTGCACTTGTAGACAGAGGAAAGACTGATCTTCATCAAAAAAAATTGTTTTCGCCGGTTATAAGCTTGTTAGAGGCGTATTCCCTTGGTTCCTGAGAAGTTATTAATCTTTCCACTGGTTAGACTTTTTTTCCCTGTCCCTCACATTTCAAAATCTTGGTCAGCCTGGGAGGCTTACCCATCATGAATTGACATAAATGCTGTGAGTAGCAACCCATTTGAGATGAACTGGTAATATTTTGTTTGTTTATTGCTGTGCACCGACAGGTTTGGGCCCCAACAAAATTCCAAGCGCTTGGTATTAGGAATATTTAAATATTTTATGAGGGTGAACATTTGTTTATTAATCATTGCTGGTTGGAGTAAGGATGTAAACTTTGATTAATCACCAAGAAGTTATTGTTTTTCTTTTTTAGTTATTGGTCTGTTTGACTCTAGTGAGCCGCTTTATTCAAACCAAGTTATTTGTTCATTAGAGGCATTGTATGCTGGGTCTGTCGGGACCGCGGTCTGATCATCCTGTCTTTGTTGTAGCACGTGGCTTTGTTTTGACAGTTTGCCGCGTGCCTCGCAGTCTGCGTTACCCCACCTCCTTGTTTCCTTGTTTAGCATTATCACTGACACCTGCTTTATATCATTATCTCTCCTTTTTAGTTCCCCCGTGTTTTCCGTCCCTTGTCAGATTGTTGCTAGCGCTACTGCCTGACTCTAGTCTTGTCGTGTCCTTTCTAGTCCTAGTCTTGTCTTGTCTTGACTCCAGACTTTCTGTTTATTTTTTGGCTTGTTTTGTTTCTGTTTTGTTTTTTTGTTTCAGTTTTACTCTCCGCGCTGCTGCCCGGACTCCCGCTTCCCCTCCAGCCCGTCCCCGCTCAGCTGCCTCTCCGGTCCAGCCTCCCACCCTCCCGGATCTCCCGCTGCCAACTGTGCCGAGTGCCTGTGCCGGATCGGTCCTAAAGCCCGCCGATTTTCTCTCTGCTGTTGGGTTCTTTTCCCGCCTTGTCCTTTCAATAAAGATATCTGACCTGCTATTGCGTCCCTGTGTTTTTTCCCTGACAGAACTGCGGTTGTCGCAGGAGCGCCGCTCAGTCATGGATTATGCTATTGAGTTTCAGACCTTGGCAACCTCCTGCAGCTGAAACGAGAGGGCACTCCGCACTCGGTTCCTAGATGGCTTGAAGGATAACATCCAGGACGAGATTGCCATCTGTGAGTCGCCCAAGGATCTTAAGGCTGCTGTGGACCTGGCTCTTCGGGTGGAGACCCGGATTTCTCGTCGACATCAACGGCGGGCGGCTCGTCTGTCCGGGACGTTGGAGGAGGCCCAAGTCAAGTCCTTGCTGCCCCTTCCTCCCAACGACCCCGAGCCCATGCAACTAGGGAGACTGAAATTAACTCCCCAACAAAGACAAGATCGCCTGGCTCGGGGCCTCTGCCTGTATTGCGGGAGGCCGGGACATTGTGCTCTGTCATGTCCAGTAAAAGATAGAGCCCATCAGTTGTGCGGAGAGTCCTGATGGGCACACTTTCTAAAACCTCTCACCAGTCATCCCTTCTTTTTTTTGATGGTGTTGTTTTGTTTCTGGGCTTGTCGACTCCGGCACAGGCATTGGTGGATTCGGGAGCTGAGGGGAACTTCCTCGATGCCCAGTTTGCCGCCAGGTGGGGCATTCCTCCTATCCCGCTCTTTGAACCCCTACCTGCCTGGTCTCTGGCTGACCGACCCCTCACCACCATCACCCACTCCACTCCCCCTGTGTCTCTGGTCGTCCCGGGCAATCACCCTGAGAAGATTGTGCTGCTAATCATTGATTCTCCTAGTGCTCCCATCGTCCTGGGGCACCCTTGGCTTGCCCAGCACAACTCTCATGTTGATTGGCTGGGACACTCTGTGTTGGCCTGGAGTCCGTCCTGTCTTGCGTCTTGCCTGGGTGCTGCCTCTTCCCATGTCTCTGTTTCTCCTGTGTTGCAGGTTGACGCAGCGGATCTTTCCATGGTGCCGGCAGAGTACCGAGATCTCCAGTTGGTCTTCAGCAAGTCCCAGGCCACGTCTCTACCACCTCACCGGCACTACGATTGCGCCATAGATCTCCTCCCAGGCACTTCTCCGGCCCGGGGTCGCTTGTATTCCCTGTCTGGTCCTGAAAGAGAGGCTATGGACAAGTATATTAGTGAGTCACTAAAGACTGGAGGAGTGGCGTCATTGGCTGGAGTGGTCAGTGCAGCCCTTCTTGGTATGGATGGACTATAAGAACTTGGAATACATCCGTTTAGCCAAGCGGTTGAGCTCACGCCAGGCCCGATGGGCACTCTTCTTTGGTCGTTTCAATTTCACCCTCTCG
This sequence comes from Ambastaia sidthimunki, assembly GCA_036877625.1. Classification (NCBI taxonomy): domain Eukaryota; kingdom Metazoa; phylum Chordata; class Actinopteri; order Cypriniformes; family Botiidae; genus Ambastaia; species Ambastaia sidthimunki. The sequence continues at coordinate 11,951 of JAZGTK010000641.1, forward strand.
TTTCGACCAGGTTCTAAAAATGTCAAGCCTGATGCCCTCTCTCGCGCGTTCGAGTCCCCTGGGGAGACGACATCGGCCGATGCCATCCTCAAACAAGGTGTGGTGGTGGGGTCACTCTCGTGGGGGATCGAGCGGGAGTGAGACTGGCCGAACGAGGGACTGAAATTCCAGAAGGGTGCCCTAAAGGTCGGTTGTTCATGCTGGCTGAAACGGAGGTAACTCAAACCCGAGTTCAAAGTCAAGCCAGTTTCTGAAAGAGAGTTAACCTATACTCTGAGTCAGTTACCGTGGTAACTTACTCTGTGAAGCTAACCTGGTCGGGAGTAGGTTTTCTTTATTAAACCCAGAGTTTCTTTCGGTCCCCTCCCCCTTTTTCCGCCAACCCTCCAAATCACAGGTGGAGCCACGAGTATTTACGACATGTTTAATATTCTGTTTAAATATTTCATTCATTCTTTCGGTACATTCATTCATTGCACATATTTCCGTCTTGCAGACTGTTTAAAAGTGAAAATGGCATGTCCTTTCATACACAATCCTGTAGACGAGGAGGCTGCATTAATTCGCAGAGAGTTACATTTACACCGATAGAGGATTTTGCGTCTCCGAGTAGATTTTTTTTTGTCATATCCTGATGCATTTTTTTATTTGAGCGATACAGTTTTTCTAGATTGTAAATTAAATATACGATATACGGATTGTAACTTGCCTTGTTCGCAGAGACTAATTACTCTAAGTCCAAGACAAAAGACACGCACTACACAACTGCTCTAGTGGTGTAGATGGTAAGGCGTGTGTCGCAGGCATTCTTGATGTGGTTGATCCGAGTATAAATCCTCTTTTACCCTTTTCAAATGTCATATCATATCGGAAAGGCATTTATTTTCAATAAAAATTAAGGTCATAATCGAAAGAAACTATCGGGTGTGGTTAGGGTAGGTGTAGGGAAGGTTTATATTGTCCGGAAAAGGTGGCATCTATTGAATAATTTGAATTTAAATTATCATTTGCACGCAATATGTTATTATTTTATACTGTTTTATAATGTAGTACAACACTAAGGTGCAGACAATTGCCACTATTTGCAATAAGTAGTATAAATAGCAGAAAATCCTGCATCTACCTAAAAATATTTAAAGTATTATAAATATTTAAGTATATTTAAAGTAGTATAAATAGCATCTTACTTATATTAACACTTAGTGTAAATAGCATTTTACACTGCAAACAGTATTTTACACTGCACATTACATTTTTATAGTCGTGGTGCACGCGGTTAACTCAGAGTCAACCTACTTAGAGTTGATTTAACCAACTTATTTCAACTCTTCTGAAACCGAAAACTCAGAATAAGTCAACTCAGAGTTAAAGTTTAAACTCAGAGTTGGTTGAACCACCTTTCTGAAACGGGCCCAAAGTATTCACAAGTATTTACTTTCTACCTATTTACTATCCACCTATAGTTCTGTGGTAATCATTACATTACATTTACATTTAGGCATTTAGCAGACGCTTTTATCCAAAGCGACTTACAAATGAAAGAACAATAGAAACAGTAAATTAACGAACAAAAGGCAACAGTATAGAATCGTAGTGCCAGTTTCCCAAGCCTAACATAGAGTAATTTACAAGTGCAATTGTACCCCCCCCCTTTTTTTTTAAATGGAAAGAAAGGAGTGTTAGTAGTAGGATAAGTGCAATTAATTGGGCAGGTGCTTTCGGAAAAGATGTGTTTTTAGTCTTTTTTTGAGGATGCTGAATCAGCTGCTCTGATTGAGATTGGAAGGTCATTCCACCAGGAGGGAACAGTCCAGGAGAAGGTTCATTATTTGGGTCAGCAGTTTCTGGGCTACTCCTACAGATCTTATCCCAGGTTTAAGGCCAGCCACCCACAGAGGCTAAATGCCCACCTTTAGTAATATGTGCAGAAACTACAGCATTTATCAGAGAAACTGATTTGAGAATGTCCAGCTCAAGTGTTGGTTTAAAAATGAAATGTTTCTTCTTTATGTTGGTGTTGAGCATAATTTAAGTCCAGAGAAATCTTAAGAAGTGTCCATGATTTAAGCATTGACTTGTAGAAGAACTAACATGTAATCGGAAATTATCATAAATGCATTTGGCCCAAACCCAGAGTACTCCCCCATCCTTGACTGAGGCCGATACCAGTTAAGAGTGAGATGATAGGGTGGTGAAGGGATTCTGCAAAACTGTCATGGGACAGAGATGAGGGATGGCAGTATATACACACCCCTGTGCAATGATTAATGATTTAACTTTGTTAAAAAAAAATTAATTTTACAAGCACGTGTAATCGGAAATGATCATAAATGCATATCTGGTGTGTTGTCCAGGAGGAGGGTTGTGAGCTCAAAATTTGGCCCCGAACCCAGAGTATCCCGCAAAAAGCTAAATAGTTGCCAGATAGCCACTCAAAAAGCTCATGGCACTGGACAGGTAAGCCCCATTGGTGGTCAGGTAGTTTTTAAATAAACGAAAGCAATAGTACTTACAATAAATAAATTCTGCATATTACAAAATTGTTTGATTCTTTTCTCAGGTCTCAACAGTATTAAACAAATACATGAAACATCTAAAATAAAACTAAAAAAGCAAAACAAATTTAAGAAATAAAATGGGCATGCCCGCATAATTATGGGAGACGGAATATGCAGGTTCTCACAGTAAACCCTGTCAGCAATCTAACCGGAGCACTCTTGTGAATGGCATGAGAATGAAAAGTCAAAATTGGGAATCAAGTTTTACATTTCAACCTGGGGGGGCCTTCGCAACATTCAATGGGAGCTAAAAAATAAAACAAACAGTTTGCCTATTTTATTGCTTTAGAAACGCTATCTATAAGCCCAGCTCATTGTTGCACTTGCAGGATAGAGGAATTTGGTCTTCCAGCATGTGAACAGAAGATGCAAGGGAGAAGAGATGCACAGTGAAAGCGCAGCCCTGTGAAATTATGTGCATGGCAAAGTTTAAATGGCCAAATATGGAGAGAAGTTAGCATTTGGAGCAAAATGGACTAACGATTTTCTCCTTGGGCAAAGAAGCCTGAAATTAAGTCAAGATTTAAGTCTAAGAATTAAGTCTAGATTAATGCCCAGGAACTCAATGTTTGTGCCTGGACCTGTGTAATGATACGCGTTCTACTAAACAGGCACAAATGTAGATTCCAAAATATAAACAATTTAATCCAGAGTTTTCACAAGATCCAGGCAAGAACAGGCAGACATGGGAACACGCAACATCACCGACAAACTTGCCAAACAGGAAATGATTTAAATACACAGACTAATCAAACATAAACGAGACACAGGTGATACTGATTACACTCAACAAAAACAGGAAACTCCATATATGAGCAAACAGAACAAACCACAAGACAGTCCAAATGGGGGTGTTACAATCTGATATTTTGTCCTGAGGAATCAGGATCCCAAGGTCTGTTTACACTTTTTGAACTGTGAGAAGATGCACAGCTGATTGTGTGGTGAGATTCTGAAAAAATATGGAGGGTAAGTGATGGTGTAATTGTTAGATATCATCCAGCGTACAGCTTCAGGTAGTGTGATGAATTTTGGGGGTGCTTTTGCAGCTGAAGGTTAAACTCATGGTGAATTTGAATTTATTACACTGGCAAACGGCAAGTAAATGCCATGATAGGCATTACTTTAAACGCTGACATTAAAATTTACTTTTGCCAACCATCCGCCGTTACAGACGCTTAATAAATGTTATTGCTTTGTTGATATTGTGGTAATACAGAGAATATTCTTTGAGAGAAATAAGACTGGTAATGCTAAAAATTGAGAATTGTGAGGGGCTGAATCATGGAAGTATGGTTGGCTGAGGGCCTGCTGCAGCAGCAAGGCACTGAAGGAGGACTCAGCACTTTGTGGGAGGCAGCAGGGAAGCTGCAGGGCGCAATACCTAGGTTTGGCGAGCCTTGTTTAGAAGACTGGATAAGATTGAGACAAAAGGAGAGAAGTTTGTTATCTGGAGAGAACCATAAATCATACTGCTGTGCTTTAATCTGCATGAATGAAATACAGTATGAAATACAGTATTGCGCTTTTTTTATATTGCTGTCACGTGAATTTCCTTTTGGGATTAATAAAGTCAATCAATCAATCAATGAAAACAGGATGTCAGAGTTTAGTAGGGCCTGTCTTAATGTTTTCATGGTCCATTTTGTTATTACAGGAATGGCTAGATAAGGCTGGATAAAGGAATCTGATGCGGAGGAAGATGGTGGGTGTCCGATGCAAAGATGTCCTGTGGTGAGGGATAATTGGCTGGATTACATGACTGTGCTTTGTTCGAACTTTGTTAAAAACTGACAATGTTCTCAGAAAGGCACAAGCAACCCCAGCTCAGTTCCTATCCTGCCCATAGAGAAGTCTTTGAGCTGTCTGAGTCTAAAAGCCTTGATTTGTGGCCTAATGTCAGCAGTCTTCAGGTAAGCAAGCCAACAGAGCGACAGGAATCAAAACTCCCATGATGTATAGATAGAAAAAAAAACCTTGGGAGAAACCAGGCTTAACTGGAGGGCCAGTTCTTCTTTGGCACGGTAAAGCTTCAATTTGTAACTTTAACTAAGCTGATAATAATGATTTATACATTTATATCAGTTTAGGTGAAAGGTCTAAATAAATAATAAGAAGTTTAATAAAGAAGTCCATCATGTTCCCACTGCATTTGGGTGATTCAGGTTATGACTGTAATCCTCTTAAACTGACATAAGGATGAGCATCCAGTGGAACTGGAAATGGGACAAATTTCGGGTTGAACTGGATCTGGGTTGGTCTGTCTTAGGGGTCATCCCATCCTTTCTCCCCACGATCTGGTCTAAATAAGGTTAGGATCCTGCTTACAAAAAATCTGACAAAAAAGTTCAGTAACAGTTCTAACAGTTTAACATTTACAAAACTGTGCCATGCACAGAAAAAACTTTTAATAACAAATTGTTAATGATAAATAGTTTAAGATGTTCACTGTTTACTCTGTTCAAGACAATATGGAAAGAATTTATGTTGATCTTCAGTTAAATGGCAGAACCTTTAGCATGCCAGAAAATATGCTAAAACGGAAGGAGAAAAACAGAGAGATTTTGGAGGTATGGCAAAATCAAAAACTTCAAAACAAAAGTAAGAGTCGAAGATGGATTTTAACCTGTCTTTTACAAATCAAGGCCTGTTCCATATGCTCATAAAAAAACAGTAGAAAGGAGACAGGGCTGCGTTGTCTCACCACAATTTGGTCTTGCCTGCAATGTTTCTCTTTAGACCTAAAAGCTAATAACGTATTTTGCAGATGCCTTTTAAACGCACACAATGCTATGTCACATGACCTATAAACAGGCCTGATGTTGCATCTTGTTTCCTGTCTCAAGGACCTGGGTTACATACGTAACCTGAAACAATTTCTATTTGTATTGCGAGGAGCTGATGCTTAATTTATTTGATTAATTAATTATTCTGAGTAATCAGATTTAAATCATTATACTGTTAAGTGTACAAATGTCATCAATAAAGAAACCATGAATATGGCCAGCACAATTGGGGTTTCAGCTTTCTGACACATCATGTAGCTCCTGGAAGAACAAATATGATTGTTATTAACTAGTAACATTTAATTCCTGATACTGAAGGTCTGCACCAGTCTGGTACAGTGTATTATTTAGTATTATTTAGTTTATTACTAGTCTAAATTGTTATTGCCAACTATTTCTGTATTTTAAGTACCTTTTTTAAACAATCACATTACACAATTATATTCTATTAAATCAGAAATTCTGAAATAAATTAGAAGGCTTCTTAAGTAGTAGACTTTATGGAAATCAACATGAGTTTTTTTGTACTAGTGGGGTGGCTCCCATGAAAACATTTAATTTCAAGTCCACAGAGAATTTATGAAAAAAATGAAGACTGTGATTCCCCTAAACTTATTTTATTGCAATGCATACTCATTAACCATAACCAATATGTATTAAATTTTTACATTAAATTTTTTTTACATTTCTATTATTCTCAATTATCAAAAATAAAAATTAATCACTTTATTTGTGTGGCGAGTTTGGACATCACTTCATTGACATACTGTCACATACTGTGTTACTCTGCATAAACAAAAACTTAATCATCTAAATCTGAACATAGCAACACAAAGAGCATGAAGTCTGAACATAGAGCATGTAAGTGTATGCAGTGCTTCCTTAGATTGTATTGCATGGCTACAGGTTATTCTATTCAGAGGTTCAGCTCCTTCAGTGCGAGATTGTGTTGTCTGGCTTGAGGACAGTTGCTTGCCACTGGACGGGCTCTGGGTATTGTCAGGGAGGGCAGAGAGGAAAGGACATGTATTGATCCAAAAGATCCATAGGTACCTTGATGAATTGCCTGGGGTGCCAAAAACAAAAATCAAATCAAAACACTTTATTTCGATAGTCCACTTTAGACATTCTTCTATCTATAAGTAACTCAGCAACACCTTGTTAACTACCAGCCATTAGGTAGACTGCTTAATATGTTAACACTTTTGTGATGGTTGCACCAACAAACATTCTACTGACTATAAGTAGCACTGTAAGTATGTCAACTTCTAACTTTTACTTTTACTAAATTAGTTGACATATAGTCACAAATTAATGAGAGGTAGTTGCAATGTTATTGTAGTTAGTAGAACGCCTAAAGTGGAGCATCAAAATAAAGTGTAACCAAAATCACAGAAATTTTTTTGTGGTATTAAGTTTGTTAAACTTGTAGACAAAAGCTCCTACTTCTTTTAACATTGTGTCAGTGTGGTGACATTATAGGTCTGTCTTTGGAAGCCCAATCACCTCCAATCTTTTGAGAAGCCTATCTCTCTCCACTCCTAAGGTCAACATAGCGGCCATTTCTGCTCAGCACAACACCCTTGAGGGCTGGCCCTTGGGATGGCATGACCAAGATCTGATCACTCATTAACCAGGGCAGATGTGGCCTACTAGTAAATGAGTCGGGCTCCCCGGGCGCTGCAGTGATAGCTACCCACTTCTCTGTGTGTGTGTGTGTGTGTTCATGACTTGCAGTGTGTGTTCACTCCTCACTAGTGATGGGTTAAATGCAGAGGTCACATTTCGGTATGGGTTACCATATTTGACAAAAACAGTCACTTTCACATTTATCTGGTCAGAAGGTTCCTCAGAGGTACCAGAAAGTTAAATCCCTCTAGGCCACATGTCATTCCTTCTTGGGTTTTTCCATAGTCTTTAAGGGCCTATGGCGTCCCATTTGAGCCCGTAGAAGAAGCTGATCTTACCGTCCTCACACTGAAGGCTCTTTTAGTAGAGCTTACTTCCATTAAAAGGGTTGGGGTCCTGCAGGCCTTCTCTGTGGTTAGTGACTGTCTGGATTCAGACTTGGCTTCTCCCATGTGGTTCTGAGACCCCAGAGCTGCCACAGAGCTGCACCGCTGTGAGACGTGACACATCTTCAACTCAGCACAATTTCTGAGTGAGTGTTGCATGCCAGCCCGCTTATATACCCTGATATCCGGGTGGAGACTAGCATGCAAATCACCAATTTTCATTGACCTTTTTTACAAAGATCAGAGGTGATTGGGTTCCCAAGAACAAGCCCCTAGTGTCGTCATCGACACAAGGTCTCATTCCCTCTATCAGGTAACAAGGGTGACATACATAAACAAGACTGATTTCTTTTTCTTATTTCTACACTGTTTATGCCTCTACTGTCTATTCTAATATGTATTTACAACAAAATGTATTTGCAACAAAGCACAACTGTAATTTTTTTTATATAAATCGATTGTATTGAATAACAAAATTAACATGCTTTTAATTTATTTTAAAATTTTAAGAGCTACAGATGGGTGGTACTTTATAAAGAGGCAGCATCATGCTAAGGAAGTTTGATAAACACTGAGCTATACAGCTGTAATACCAATATTTATTTTATAATGCAGATGTAACATCAAACTTGAATACAAAAAAAAATGTATCAGTGCATCCAATAAAACTAAAAAACACTAAATCACGGTGTTACTGTATTGGACACGTAAAACCAGTAGGATCCATATGCAGCTTTACTGAAGAATAGTAAAACAGGCAATGGTCATAAATGGCAAACAGGAATATCAGAGGCAAACCAGAATCATAAACGGGGCACAGACGAAGGTCAAGGCAGGCAGCAGGCAAAGGGATATCTGTTAAGCAGGCAGAGGTCGAGGCAAGCAGCAGACAAGAAGCGTAATCCAATAAACAGTCCAAATCAAGAGGCAGGCAGCAAACAATCAATAGTGAGGGACAGACCAAGATAATAACGAGATATCCAGAAACAGAGAAAACGCTCAGAATTGTAACCATGGGAAAACAAGACTTCGCAATGATACAAAGTTCAATGGGTGCTTAAATACAATGTCCTTGATTGTCTGATGGGATGCAGGTGCGGTGAAAGGGGCGTGGTCGGCCCCAGGCAGATGACCCATGGGAAATGTAGTTTAAACCCAATTAATACTCAGGCGACGGTTCCCACTGACGGCCAGGAGGAGGCGGTGCGGGAACCTCAGACATAACAGTTACACAGCAGTGTAACAAAGGTATTTTACTATTAAAAATAATGACAGGGAATTCAGTGAACACTACTTTAAATTGAACATTTAAGTCTAACCCCAAGGTTACTGTTATAAGTATGAACCTCACCCAAAAGGCAAAGGATGAGGTGTTGCTGCAATTTACAGAAATATTTTAATACTAACCAGAAGTCAGATTTTAAATACTATTCTTTTGAAGTAATGGTGCTTAATATGATGTGTTTTAGTGTAAAAAAAAAATACATTTTGACAATTTTGGCCTGTACAGGAGTCTGTACAGACATTTTCAAAGAATTTGCTAATTTTCTATCAGAAATAGTACTGGCCATAGATAAAATCCTAATTGTTGGTAATGGTAATATGCCTGTAGATAATAAAAAAATTGGACTTGTATTGGGACTTGAAAAGATGCATCTAGTGTCTTGTATACTACAATTTCCGGTAGTTGCCAAAACAGCTCCTCATTACAAATATGGTAGTAACATAACCTCAGCCACTATTGACCGCTTTTTAAAAAAACTACCTGAACTGTCTCACGTCCTCAGCATATTAAAAAAGAACTTGATATTGCAACATTAAGTGTTAACTCTCTCTTCTCTAAGATGTTAGACACAGTTGCTCCACTGTGCTTAAAGAAGATAAAGGAGAGCAGTACGACAACGTGGTATAATATGCAAACTCGCTCCCTAAAGAGAGCAGCCCAGAAAAATAGAATAAAAACCTAGAAATTTGACACAGTAGCTAAATTAACGGCAAATAAAACATCAACCACTTCAAACATCAACAGTAAAGCAGTGATGAATTTCTTCACCAACAAAAAAAAATCAGGAAAAAAATTATAACCGCCTGCCACACATTAAATACATAGTCTGATTAGGGAGCAACTTCAGTTATTTAATACTATAGGCAAGGAATAACTGTCAAAAACAACTAAATCATCTACATAAACATCTAAATAATCTAAATGCTTCCTGAAATTATTATCTTCTTAGGTATTATTAACTCATCCTCTGTCAGACATTCCCCACAGCCACCTCAGTCCCCAGGACCCCAATCTACACGCTCAGCCTCTACTGAGTATTAATCACATAGATCCGCCCCTTCTTGTTGTATTTAAGGACTCCCAGCTCACTTCCCCTTTGTCTGATCTACCGCTCATGCTTATGACTCTCTCCATGTCTACATTAGACTACCTGTTGCTCTGGACTTTATCAGTTATACTTCCCTTAGTTAAGCTTTCTGCATTCACCTCTCTCTCTCTAGTGTTGTTCAACTCCATCAGTGTCAATAAATCTACTCTGGTTGATTATACATCTGTGTTTGGTTTTCCCTCCATACCATAACCGTGACAGAAGATCAGACCGACAAAAACCTCTACAACACAAGAGTATGAGCACCAGAACCCATGCAAGTGGACAGCATACGGCTATCACGCACGGAACGCGCTTGCCGCATGACATCTGGATTATGAATTTACTGTGGAAAACCAGGCCATAAAATCAGGAACTGCCCCATCAAACCCTCACAACCCGTGGTGAGTACCATTCATATTACTGCTGATATCGTACAATTATCAAAGCTTCCAGTCAAAGTCGGAACTTCAGAATGCTTTGTGCCTGTATTCGTTCTCGTTGATTCAGGTTTGTCAGAAAACTTCATCTCGCAAGAATGTCTGAACCTCCTCAATCTAAAGCCCCAACGAAATCAGCACGAACTTACCATTAGAACCATACAGGGAAAACTACTGGGGCGTAGGAAAGTCAAGACGTGTTCTCCAGTCCTCACATTGCAATATGGATTATTTCACACTGATTATTTTACACCAATGTGATTATTTCACATTATTTCTGCGGTTTCTGGTACTGGAGGAATCCACCGTCTACATCATCCTGGGACGCCCCTGGTTAGAACTACACTCCCCAGAATTCCAATGGAACCCTTGTGATGTCAGACGCTGGAGAAAATGTCTATCCACCTGTCTGACGTGTCTACCTTTACCCAAAATAACTCCTGTCTCCCTAGCCTCCACCTGTGTTGAAAGTCCTAAAACCAACTCTACCAAACCCCATTCCTTCAGAGTACATAGCGTTCCAGGATGTGTTTAGTATGCAGGCAGCAACCTGACTACCACCTCATCAGTCATGGGACTGTGCCATCAATTTACTGCCTGGAGCTAAATTTCCCAAGGGACGGATCTACCCCTTGTCCACCCCGGAGCGCCAGGCAATGGAGGATTACATCAGCGAGGCACTCCAGCAAGGATTTATTCGACCCTCTCCTGTCGCTTCCAGCTTCTTCTTTGTGGCCAAGAAGGATGGAGGGCTGAGGCCTTGCATACAGTAGACTACTGAGCCCTCAACTCCCAGATCCTCCAACAATCGTATCCGCTACCCCTGGTCCCCACGGCCCTTGAGGAACTCCGCTACCATCTTCTCCATGCTGGACCCGCGGAGTGCATACAACCTTGTTCGTATACGGGCTGGAGATGAGTGGAAAGGTTTATGAACGAGGTGTTCCAGGAGTTTCTCCATCGGTTCATTGTGGTGTGAACCGATGATATTCTCATTTACTCTCGGAACCTGGCCTAACATCGCCACCACATCCTGCAGGTCCTACAATGGTTGAGAGATAAATTTATTTCCATCGACTCGCTGCGTCCGGCGCTGCCATATGCCGAGGATCTAGTGGGCCTCGTTTGCCGGTTCCGGTTTCTGCTGCCTAACTCTGCTTCCCGTGCCGGAAACAGCGCTGCCGTGATCTGGGCCTCCATCTCTGCCCCGGTCCTTGCCCTCAGTTGCTGCTGTCTTCACCCTGGACTCCATTATCCACCCTGACATCACTCACCCTGCTATTTTTACACTGCATTTCACCTGTTTTGTTTTGTAAATAAATTGTTGTTTCTCCGCAACTGAGTCCCTTGAGTTTTTCCTGACAGATACCATCCTCAAGCCAATGGACAGGTGAAACATCTGAATCAGGAAATAGGTAGATACCTACAATTTTACTGCAGCAGAGAACAACATTGTTGGTCTGAATTCCTCCCCTGGGCAGAATATGCTCAGAACTCATGCACCCTAATGCTGACCCCGGCGATGAGTCCCGAGAGCCTCCACCACCACTGGATGTTGATGGAACTCCAGCCTACCAGGTGAATGAGTTGTTGGACTCTAGACGAAGAGGGGGTCAGCTGCAATATTTGGTGGACTGGGAGGGCTATGGACCAGAGGAGAGATTGTGGGTAGAATTTCATCGAGCCAGACCTGACCGGCCAAGACCACAACCACGGGGACACCTCCATTAAGTGGCAGGAGGAGCTCCTAGAAAGGGGGGTTCTGTAACAAATGTCACGCCATGCCAGCAGAGGGAGCCCTCGCCCGAATACTGACTGTGTGCTTCTCTGTTCATTTCCTGTTTTTGACTATTTAAACTGAAACCATGTGCTAACACACTGCGAAGCATTGCCAGTTAATCTGCCTTACCGAGCGTTTACCATTGTTATCTGCCTGTCTGCCTTGTCTTGACTTCTGCCTGTTTACTGGATTACCGTTTCTTGGATTACCCTTTTGATTGTTTGCCTGATTGGATTGTTTATACTGTTAGGCCCATTGCCTGTTCTTACGTTTTTGCCTCTTGGATTACCCTTCTGTTTGCTGAAAGATCGAACTGCCATTTTGTGTATGATTCTCTGTCTGCATCACGTTTATGTTATTTAAGTCTGTTGTCATTAAACACAGCAAATGGATTCTAATACTGCTTCCACCTCCTCATTACAGTATGTCATTTTTTAAACCAGTTCATTAAAACAAAAACATGATTTATACGACAAACTGTCCAAACTAACTAATTCCATGAAATGAACAGTACATTACTGTACAACTACTTGTAAGACAGAGCATTGTTCGACATTGCAAACTATCATACTAAATAATTTTTACAGTGTGCATTTATAATATGCAAATATTATTATTAACAATTACATGATAAGCACAACTGTGTTAGCTATTAAGGCTTATTTTCGTATGATCTATCATCTTTTTTGTTTTAACCTTAAACCAGTAAAGAAACTGCTAGTGCCAAAAGATAAACTGCACATAATACAATGTGACATAACAAACAGCACTGTAGCATTGGCCCTGTTTACACATCTGCATTACAAAACAAAATCTTGTAAAGTGAGCTATTAACGTTACTAGAAAAGCTAAAATTATCCCAAAACAGCTGAGCTACTGTGAAAAGTTTTAAGTTTGCAGCAAAACTATCATAGTTACTCCCCACAAAGACAATCACCCACCGCAGGTTGATAGATTTCACATTTGACCTCGACAGGAACTTTGACCTCCAGTCCATCATCAGCAGTGATGTGTGAACCAGTGCAAAACCCCTTGTGCTTTAACAAAAAAAATCTTTCATTAGTTTAAAATTAGTAAAGGATTTTATTGCTATTTAGAATGTTTTTTACAATATTTGTCTGTATAATCATTTATGAAAAAAATCACACTATTAATTTCCTCACATGTGTATCAAATTAATGTAACACATCTCTGATAAACCAACACCTAAATAGCTCTTAGAAATACTATAAACTGAGATTAATCACTTTATATATCAGTAAAACAAATTGCGGGTGCATTTCTCTGAAAGGAGAGCTTTAAACTTGAAAATGTACAAGTAAGAATTATATTTTACCATAATATTTTACCATATGTTTTATTTAATATGTAACAGGGATTAGTTTACATCAAAATTCATCAGAAAGTACAAGGACCTACAATCACTATAACAACATCAAAGGTGAACTATAGAAACACTGTTCTACAGTATATCTGGGATTGTTTGATTATAAACCATTAGTTTTTAAATAAACAAGACTAGTAATAATTATTTTTACTTGAAATTGCATTAAGCAATAATGTGTTAACAAAACTATATCAAGTACTGAATCTACAAATCTGCAACAATACTCCTGCTATGCTACAGACTTTTTTTTATGAGATTTTTACTGTCCTTGTCTGGCCATCCCATAAAATGTATTATAGGCATCACTGGTAGTAAATATTTCCACTAAAGAAGTGATAATTTCCCAACTTGACAATGCTTGTCAATGCTCCCTGACTCAATACTTACTTAAACAAGCCAACTAAATGCAAATATGCATTTTTTGTGTGAGAGTGCAACAATTTTTGCAAGAGAACATTTTTCCAAAAATGATCAGCCAAACCAAAAATGGTTTTGTCATTGATTTGCAGCTTACCGCTGTCTCCATGTCCTTTAGCTTGCATTGTGCGACGTCAGTATCAGTGTTTTTCTTGCAGTCCATCTCTTGAATGGTGAACTCCACAAAGTAAGATGGACCAACAACCCACTGCAAAGCACATTTAGATGAGTTTACTGTTTTGTGTGTATGTGTCACAAAATACACCAAACAGACGTAAGTATAAACAATAAAATGTTTTCTAACAATAGTGGAAATTGGATAGGGTGGTAACCAGTTGACAGGCTTGCAGTAACATCCAGGAGTTTCATGAAAGCTTTCCAAACTCTTGAAATGTACTGGGGACCTCTACCTGACACAGTGAGCTTGACAAGCATTGAGACACTTAGGATCATGGACAATGAAGGTTTAGGGCTGTTGTGGTCTACTGGTTAGTGAGTCAGGCTTGTAATCAGTAGGTTGCCGGTTTGATTCCAGCCCCCGCAGGTAGCAACTAAAGTGCCCTTGAGCAAGGCACCTAACCCCCGATTGCTCCTGGGCCCTGCAGTGATAGCTGCCCACTGCTTCTGGTGTGTGTGTGTTCATGACTTGCAGTGTGTGTTCACACCTTACGAAGGATGGATTAAATGCAGAGCTCACATTTTGGTTATGGGTAACCATATCTGACAAAACATGTCACTTTATGGTCTGTCGATACAGTGAATTGGTAATGAGCTCCCTTAAGCCAGTGTCTCCACACTTCTAAGGCCAGTTTAATGGCCAGGAGTTCCTGATTACTGATGTCATACAGGAGAAAAACTTACAGGAGAAAAATGCACATGGATGGAGTTTGGGAGGTATACCCTGCTGCTGGGAAAGCAACTGACTGTTGTTGTTGGTTATAAAGGATATTTTAGCACGCTCTGTCTGAAATATCTGCAGCTGCATCTGAAGGGCCCATGAACATTGCAGCAGAAATCTGTTACACTACTCCTCCGAACCAGAGTAGGGAGTCGAGTTTTGATACTTGCGACAATAGTAGGTGGTGAAGAAGTGAGCAGTGCAGTGACTGGTGTGGTGGTGGCTGGAGTGAGCGGTGAAGTAAATTCACCAGTTCTTGAAAGGGATATTTTTGTGGAGTATACTGCTGGAGTATACTGGCTATGGTCTGGTCTTCTGTCAGGAAACACACACTGAACAGACCAGTAAGTATAAACAATTAAACTCTTTATTAACAATAGTAAAAATCGGATTGCAGGTAAAGAAGAATTGGCAGCAACAGCAATGACGAAAATTAGTTTAAAGGTGAGTAGCCACACACACATTAAACAATCACTAATTGTAAATGTAACTTTTATCTTTGTGTAGCATTTGTAGAGAAAGAACCAGGATGGCCTGGTATGAGGAGACTGGAGGAGAAACCAGAACCAAAATAGGAACACAGAGGTAAATAGGCTTCAGGTGAGTTCCAACAGATAGCAGTCTTAGCCATGGACAAGACCAGAAAGTGTGTGTGTGTAAAGAATGTATTTTTATATGGCTGAGATGATGAGGTGATTGGTGACAGCTGGTATCGATTATTACTTGGGAGATGTTGACTGTGTGACTGGGTGAGTGTGGGGCCAGGTGATTTTGTGACAGCATGGCAGAAACGCAAGATTGATTGATTCTGACATACCTGCATGCTGGCTGCTGTTATATTCAGAAGATCAAAGTACAGAGGAAAAGTGCTCTCTTTATTAAACTTCTGTAGTGCCAGCTTTGTAGTCTCAGATATAACTGGGTCATCTATCTGCTCTACGGTTGGACAGTCCGGGCAGGTTTGTATTACAGCTGTAGCTGGGACTGTAAAAGTGATGGAGAAGCAATATTTTACAGAGTCAGTGTTTAACAGGTATTTTAAGGACAAAGGTAAAATTAATACTTAATACTTAATAATTATTTTACTGGCATCAGTATTATTAAATAGGTATTCTGGGTTTAATACAAGCATTCACATATTTTTCTGACATTTTCTGAGTGAAACAGAATATCCAAACAGTGGTCTCCCCGCTACCAAGCAGACCCTAAGTCGCTGGATTACTGATGCCACTCGCATCTCATTTGAGTCCTCTGGTGTTCCCCCATCTAAGGGGACCAAGGCTCACTGTACCCGAGGTATGGTGGCCTCTAAGGCCTTTTATGCAGGTGTCCCAATTCAGGACATCTGCGACATTGCGGGATGGTCCACTCCCTCAACCTTTGTGAGGCATTATGGCCTAGATATCCGAGCCACTCCTGGCTCTTCTGTCCTCATGCCAAGGGTTACGTATGTAACCCAGGTTCCCTGAAGGAAACGAGATGCTGCGTCTCTGGCCATACTTCCGGTACCCCAGCCTGCACTTGCTTCATTCCTTTTCAAAGCTACCGGTTTGCTCAGCGCATGTGCTTTTAAGCTTCCTGGTCGTAACGTCACCCCGTCTGTGACATATCGACCCCCGATTGGAAGGATTTTACACGTGATTCAGAGTGCATAAAAGCTGGAAGCATTCCCAAAGCGTTTCAACGCAGCATCTTGATCCCTTCAGGGAACCTGGGTTACATACTTAACCTGAGACGTTCTTTTCTACAAAAACCATTGAATATGTGTTATATTCCATAATATATAACATTGCTTGCTCTTCTGTGGCATGAATTGTTTAAGATAAGATAAGATAAGATATTCCTTTATTTGTCCCGCAGTGGGAAAATTGCATTTAGCAACAGCAGGGGTACAGTACAGAAAAAAGAATTACTAAACTAAACTAAATACACTATACATAAATAGCTTAATAACAGTTTACCATAAATTGTCGTGTTCTTAGAGCTAAACTGTTAGAGAATTGCATTAGCAGTGCAGAAGTTGTGGGTTCAATTTCCAGGAAATACATGTACTGATTAAAAAAATGTCCCAGGGGGTGTCTGCCCACTGCTGGCATATAGTGAATATACAGTATATAATGTGAAGGGGCCCTAACAAAGCACTAACAAAGAGCATGATAGTGAGCACTGGATGAAAAACAATAAAACATGAAACATTGCACATGCTGACATTTCTCCATTGACAGCAATCTAAAAGTAGTTTTTTGCAAGCAATTTAAATATTTTATTATATAATAGTTTTACCAGTGCCAAGTAGAAGCCTTTTAGTGATAGCAAAATGATCGCAAGGCCTGTTGCTGATCAGCTGACAGCTGAACAACTGTCATTCATATGAGAAGAGGAAAACATCGAAGGATGATTTAAACAGTTTACAACTAAAACAACACACATTTTGAACAGCGCTTTAACAAAGATACAAGCACCACAATTTTGGTTTTAAATCAAGACATCCATTGAAAATGCTTTACTATCAATGTTTTTGTTTGTTTTCGCATGAGGCAACAAGATGTTTGGTGGTAATCAACAGCTGCTGTTGACTGGTATTAAACCCAGAACACTTCATTAAGCTAAGAGTTCTTCCATATAGTCACAACACACCTTGTTGAATGGTGCAGTTGTAATTTTGAACTTTAATCGAACTCTGAATGGACACATATGCCTCACATGTCCCAAAAACCTGCCAGACAAGAGGTAACATGACAACAGAAATGTACTTGTCAAAAATGACAAAAAACACAATGTATTTCACAAATAAATCTATTATAAAATAAACAGTCAAATGTCTGTTCATTTGTCACTGAAACTCTAATGAGCTACTGTACAGAGAAGATTCATTACCGGCAGATCAGCCAAACCCTTAACAGCACATGATTTCCATTTTCTCCTGCTGATCACATGACATTTTGTTTCCAGCACATCTATCGTCAGGTGCAAATATGCCTCACCTTCTTCCTTTATTAAGAACAAAAGTCTTTAGACCTTTAAACATGACAAAGTTTAAGAAAGAAATGCAGGTATACATTCAAGTATTCAAGGTATAAGGAAAAAATATTAAAACTTATGCTAATTTATTTGTCTTTCATGCCTTTTGTATACTATCTGATCCTATTAAAACAAATCAATTTAATAATATACAACTGATTAAAAATTATATTACCTTTCTATCCTGTTTTACATCGTAGAGTCGGTTCAGGGAGAGAATGTAACCCTCCTGTCTGTCTGCATTTATCTGCTCTAAGGTTTCCTCAGCCGCTCTCACCACAGCAACGTCCTGGCATGTCACTGTCAGGGGAGAAGCGAGACTATTCTTCCAGAATATGCATATGATCCAGAATAGAAAAAACAGCTCCATCCTCATCAGCATCAGGGCAGTTAAAGAAATGTCCAAAATACAGTTTAACTCTGAAAACACTCAACAAAAAAACACTCTGAACTTTCACCCACAGCTATCTGCAAACAGACTTTATCTGGCCCTGCTGTGTATGGTAAACAGTGATGCAATGCAGGTCAAAAACTGAGACATTGAAAATTAAAAAAAAGTGTTGTGCATACCGTGGCAAAATTCATGAAAGAGATTTTATTCTGTTCTCTAGAAATTGTTTTATCTGTCCTTCATTTGTAATTTTTGGTCTGTTTAATCATATCTAATCACTTATTACACAAAAAGTGCACTCTTCTAATAAGTTTCATCATGTTCAATTCAATTTTTTATACAGCGCTTTTTACCATGTTATTGCTTCAAAGCAGCTTTACGCATAATACTGAGATATATTTAAAAATCAAAAACATAAATGACAAAAAATTATCAGACAGGTTCAACACAATGCATGGTATTATTGCAAATATTAAGTGAAATTCCTCTTGGACAAGAATATGATGCATCAAATTAATCTACATATTGGGATATCAGTTTATTCTAAACACAGTTTAGTTTTGGCAACACAACGCTGACTTGTAATATAATAAAATATTTAAAAATGTTCAAACTTTATGTCATGTTATTGTTCTGTTTTTGCTATTGTATTCTGTTCCCTAGTTCCTCATTCATTTTCATGTTCATTAGCCCCTAGTTTGCTTCCATAGTAACTCATTGAGTTCTTGTTAGTTTACTTGGTTTAGTCTCACCTGTGTCTCATTTTATTCTCTAAACCCCTCACCCCCCACACATTCACCCTAGTCTATTTATACCCTTGGCTTATTGTAGTTCCTTGTCAGTCCTTATCTGAGCCTATGTTTTGGCTATGGATTTTCTGTTCCTTCCTTCCTCTCCTGAGTTTTTATTAAAAGTATATTTTCAGATTATCTTCCTGTTTCATTGGATTACTCTCACAACACTGTGACAGAAGAACTAACCCAAAACAGTGATTATTATGAATCTTCCAGCTGTGTGCCTCATTTTCCTTGATCAAGGGGACCATACCCATGAGTTTTTAGATCTGGCATGCCTGACTTTGGACCTCTTTAGGCATCTTCAAGGCATGCCTGCTTGGAGAAGGTACTCAAGGTCTCAACTGGGAAAAGAGCGAACTCTTTTCTTGCCATGGAGTTAGACTCGGTCAGCGTGACCTCACCTCACAGAGGACAGGGCACAGTCGGTGCTTGTCTGCTTGCATTCATTCAGGAACAGACCAGGAAACTCCAAACTTTAAGACTCCTTCAGAGGCTCCTGGGGCATATGGCACCCTCAGCGGCGGTAGTTCCCTTTCAGGAACTCAAGCTGCATGGAAACGTTTTGGGAACGCCTCCAGCATTTATGCACTCTGAATCACGTGTCAAATCATCCAATGGGGGCGATACGTCACAGATGGGGTGACGTCACAACTAGGAAGCTATAAAAGCACATGCTTTTGTGCGCGCCGGTAGCTTCAGTCATTCAGCGAAGCGCTCTATGTCAAATTGTTTCTCATTGTTTGTTTGTCCTTTTGAGTAGGGAAGCATTTAAGTTAGCATGCCTAAGGCAGTTGAGCAGTAACATTTTAGAGCGTTAGGGTGGGGATACACACGCTTTATGCGTTGTCTGTTTGGGAGTGAAGCATGCTCAGTCAGCTTTTGAGGGGGCTGACTGTGTGCATTGTGAGAGCCTCTAAATGTGCATGCTTTGCTTCTGGAAGGCTCTCTTCGAGGAGGAAGCCTTCACTAGCGTTCCCCATGGTGCTGGTCCCACTTCTGCTGAGGCAGAAGACTGTTCCCCCTGGGCGGGAACAGTCCCAGCCGTGTGCTAGCTCCTTGTACAGGGAAGCCCAGAAACAGAGCTCTGGGTCAAAGTCAGGGAAATCAAGGCAGGATCTGAGGATTGTCCTGATTTCCAAAAGGATTTCGACCAAATGGTCCTGACTATCCAGGGTCAGGACCTCAGAGGGTAACCCCATCTGGGGGGCAGTAGCTCACACCCCTTCCATCTGTGTCTGCTCCTCCTCAGTGCCCTCTGGAGGCCAAACTGTTAACCCTGCCACCTCCGGTGGTAGGCATGGTAGCCTCAAACATTGGTTCCAGACAGAGATTGCCAAGGTTAGCAAACATGGCTGGGTTGCCACCTCTGCGCTGGTCCCTAGAGAGTTTAGATCGGAGATCCCCTGCAGGGCCTCTTTTACAGAGCACCAGTCTATTCGCTCAAAACATACTAAAAAACAATCTTGAAAGGTTGGTTCTCCTAAGAGACCATCTTACAGCCTGGAAAGCGCTGCCACATGTGTCCCAGTGGGTCCTGAACACTATAAATCTAGGCTGTGCGATTTAGTTTGATCGCCGTCCGCCTACTTTCGGCGGTATTCTTCCCACTATGGTGAACTCTGCTCACTCTGGTCATGAGTGGCCGCCCAGTCCGAAGTCTGTGGAGAGGTCACCAGCTGTTTTGGCATATCAATTGTCTAGAGATGCTGGCAGTATACCATGCTCTCAGGTGTTACCTTCCGGAACTAAGAGACCAACATGTGTTAGTTCACACTGATAACACTACAGTGGTCTCATATATCATCCACCAAGGAGGTCTGCGATCGCGCCCTATTTGCAAGTTGGCACACCAGATCCTTGTGTGGTCCCAAGGGAAACTTCTCTCTCTGAGAGCAGTTTATATCCCTGGATATCTCAATGTGGTAGCAGACATCCTGCTGAGGCAGGGGCCGAGGCCCGGGGAATGGATGCTTCACCCCGAGGTGGTGAGGCACATATGGAGAATCTTTGGGCAAGCCCATGTGGACCTCTTCGCCTCTCGAGAGACAGCGCAATGTCTTCTTTTGGTCTCTCCAGCTCATTCAGCTCCTCTGGGACTGGACGCTATGGTACAGACCTGGCCGAGGATGTGTCTGTACGCTTTTCCCCCGATCGTGGCCCCTGAGGGGGCGCAACTCGTAGCCTCTGGTCTCTCAACTGAGGTTGTTGAGACCATTTTGCATTCCAGAGCTCCCTCTACGAGGAAACTTTACGCCCTGAAGTGGAAGTTATTCACTTCATGGTGCAGAGAATGCCGGCTGGACCCAGTCACCTACACCATTAATGCAGTCCTGGAGTTTCTGCAGGCTTGATTCTCTGCAGGTTTAACCCATTCCACTTTAAAGGTGGCGGCTATATTTACTTACCACGCTAGGTGGCTACTCAGTGGGTAAACACCCTTGGGTCTCTCTTTTCCTCCGAGGTGCACTGAGGCTCCATGTAGGATCTCGTGTCCCACCTTGGGATCTGGCCATTCCAGACCTCTGGAACCTCCACGTCTGGCCTCTGGATGAAATGCAGAAGACTTAGTGGACCTATCACCGGGGGTGATTGATACTATCTACCAGGCAGCTTTATGCTGTTTTCGTGAACTGGTGCTCCTCTCGTCAGGATGACCCACAGAAGTGCCAGATCAGTGTTGTGTTATCCTTTCTTTAGGAAGGACTGGAGAGGCACCTGATACTGCCCTAATGGTCTATGTGGAGGCCATTCCTGCTTGCCATGACACCTTTCGGGGCTGGGCCTCTCCCATGTGGTTTTTAAACCCCATACTGGCTATGTGCCCAAGGTTCCCACTACTAAATGCAGTTTAAAGTGATTTTAATAAATCCAAACTCAAACAAAAAACACTGTGCGCACACTAGAGACAAACACAGGGCTATATATACAGAGACTAATCAGAGGAAACATGATATGCAAGTATATGCAAGTGCATATATGCAAGGCATGTGTTACAGAGCCAGCCACACCTCCTGCACCAGCCATCACAACTCCGCCCATTCGTTCCCTCTCATTCGCCTACTGATTCTCTGCACCTTCAAAGTTATAATTAAGGACTTTCTATATAAACACCACTCTGGCACTTCAGTCTTGTCTGGTCGATGTTTCTGTCTCAACTCTGATAAGAGCATTTACCTATTGCACTGTTTACCCATTTTTCTGGTTTCTCCATTGGCTGTTCCACCGGTGTTCTACAAAAGAAAAAAAACAACCAAGTTGCATTTCAGGGCGGTGCTAGCATGGGCCAGGGAGGTTTGGGATTGACTGTAGGTCATGGTGGCACTGGCTTACTTGTAGGAAGTATTTTTAAATTTTTGCTGTCATTCATAAGAATAGTGGTGAAATAACTGACCAGAAATGCTTATTGTATGCTGGATCAGGAGGTCCTCATGCCCGCTTGCCTCTGCGGAGATGGTGAGTGCTCCTCTCGCAACGATAGAGCATATGAGGGGTTACTCGTGGTGGTAACTTGAGCAGTCGATAGATTAAAGCTAGACTGGCCACAGGAGACCCAAAAGTGCTTGAAGTTAGATGACAGATTTCTGTCAGGTAGTCACAGGGGAGTGACGGTTTCTCAGTGACTCAGTGACGGTTTCTCCCCTTCTTTGGCGAGCTGACTTGTTTATGGAGTAAGCCCTATTTATCCCGTCGACCATCGTTGATGCGAAGGCATGGGGCTACATGATGATGCCCCAGGTGGAAGAGACGCTTGCGGGCTATCTCTCCCCTGAGACCTCATCTTCTTTGAAGAAGCCTATGCTCCCCACCAAGCTTTGTAGACTGACATCCTTGCTGGTGGGGAAAGCTTTTCAGGTCCCGAACAGGTTCGGTTTCTCTAACAGACTGGACCTGAGGAGCATCATCCCTGCAAAGAAAAATCCTGAGACTGGTGCACCCAGGACTGTGGGGGTATGTCCCCCTAGGGAGGGGCATGTAAGGTTCCAACAGACAGTAGAGGCTCCTTCCTGGCACCCTCAGCAAAATGTTACGTGTTCGGTTGCCTCCTGCCATGTGACATGACGCTGGACATTTACTATTTCCCCAACAAAACTAAGTGTCAAAACTAGTGCTCCTTTCAGAGAAACTGGCAGCCTGGAAGATACTGCCGAATATCTCTGCTTGAGAAATGCTACAGGATTCAGTTTACACATCGTCTTCTGCGTTTCAGTGGTCTGGTCTTCACTTCCGTGAAACCAAAACGAGCGCATTTGTTGACACAGGAATTGCAAACTCTGTTGGACAAAGGGGCCATAGAATGTGTTCCCCTGCCAGACAGAGAGTCAGGCTATTACAGAGGGTATTTTCTGGTTTCCAAGAAAGATGGTGGGCTGCATCCAATTTTAGATTTTAGAAGTTTATACAAGTTTAAAATGTTGACAATCGGGATGATTGTGTCTCAGATTCAATCAGGCAATTGGTGACGATCGATCTCAAGTGCACTTGCACATAAAAATCTTGCCACAACACAGGAAGTTCCTTAGGTTCGCTTTTGGGGGTGAAGCATACCAGTATTGGGTTTTTCTATTCGGCCTAGCTTTGTCACCCCGCATATATGCGAAATGCATGGATGCAGCTCTGGCCTTTTCTACGACTCCAGGGCATCCACATTTTAAATTAAATAGACGACTGGCTGATTCTTGCTCAGTCTCAAGGTGTCTGCCAGGGGCTTTGTACCCTTTCTATGTGGTTCAGACCCGGTTTCTGACTTTGGGTCCGACTCTAGGTCTATGTTGTCGTCGCAAGATGCTAACAACAGACGTCTCCCTCACTGGCTGCAGTTAAGAGGCTACCATGTCCTAGTGCAGGTGGACAACACTGCAGTAGTCTCTTACATAAATCGCCAGGGCAGACTGCGGTCGTGCTGCTTGAACAAGCTACCACAGCAAGTTCTGCTTTGGGCACAAGTTCCTGTCCCTTAGGGTGATTTACATCCCCGGGAATATGAATGTGGGATCAGATTTGCTGTCCAGACAAGCTGTGACACACAGAGAATGGACACTCAACCCCAAAGTAGTCAGTCAAACCTGAGAAAGATTTTACGACACAGAAGTGGACCTCTTTGCTTTACAGGAGACAGCACAATGTCCCCTCTACTTGTCTCTGACTCTTCCAGCTCCCCTGGGTCTGGACATGATGGCCCATACGTGACTCAGGCTGCATCTTTACGCATTTTCTCTGATTGCTCTGCTTCATGTCTAGCCCCTGAGGGGGACCAACTAAGAGAGGCTGGGCTTTCAGCTAGGGCAACAATCATCTCCACTGTTTTGAGCGTGTTGAGCTCCAAGTTATTGAGACTGCACCAGACAGCCAGCTCTTTTACCTCCTGACTCGTCACAATCCTGAATGAGGCCAAACTCGTCTGCAAACTTTAGGAGCTTGACAGAGGGGTAATTAGATGTGCAGTCATTGGTGCACAGGGAGAAGAGCAGTGGGGAGAGGACGTAACCCTGAGGAGCTCCAGTGCTGATTGTACAGGTGCTGGATTAGAATTTTTACAGGTGCTGGATTAGTAATTCTGGATTAGAATTACTTCACTAGCTGCCGTCTGTCTGACAGGAGGTGGGCATGGATAGCTGAGTCAGTTTGGACAGGAGGAGGTTTGGAATGATAGTGTTGAAAGCTAAGCTGAAATCCACAAACAGGATCGTCACATAAGTCCCTGGTCTGTCTAGTTACTGCAGGATGTAGTGCAGTCCCATGTTGACTGCATCATCCACAGACCTGTTTGCTCGGTAAGCGAACTGTAGCGGGTCCAGTGAAGGTCTGGTGATGTCCTTTAAATAAGCTAAAACCAGCCTTTCAAATGTCTTTATGGCCACAGACGTTGGAGCCACAGGTCTGTAGTCATTAAGTCTAGAAATTTTGGGTTCCTTTAGAATGGGGATGACGGTGGAGCATTTGAAGCAGGATGGGACTTCACACAGCTCCAGTGATCTGTTGAAGATCTGTGAAAAAATGTGGGACAGCTGGTCAGCACACGTTTTCAGACAGGCTGGTGTGATACCGTCTGGACCTGACGCACATCATCTTCACTGATCTGAAGTGCAGGGGTGGGGGAGAGGGGGGGTTGCTGGATGTGTTAATGGTGTTTTTCAATCCTGCAAGAAAACTGATTCAGATTGTCTGCCAGTTGTTAATTCTTTGCAGTGCTGGGGGATGGTGTCTTGTCAGCAAGTTTGTGTAAAGCCAGTTTGCAGAGGAATGTAAACACTTTAGAGAATGAATGAGCAGAACTCCCATGGCGAATAGAAAGGCTTACAGTTAATGAAGTGAGCTTCTAGATGGGAACAGCAGCAGCAGAGTTTGAAAAATCTTTATTTGTCCGGGAGAGCAGAAGTTTGTCCGTTTTGTTGGGTTGAGAGCAGAGATTTGCCAGATGGACGCTAGAACTCAGGTGAGAACTGATTTTAAATGTTTTTTAAATCAAAATCTTATTGTGGGGTGATTGGAGTCAAAAAGTGAATGGTAAATTCAAAGCAGCGGAGAAAACCATAGAAGATGAACATTGTGTGAGTGTGCAAGCAGTGTTAACAGAGTGATGCCAGTGGATGAAAGTATGTGGGACAGTGGGAGAAGTAGTTGTGGCTATGGGCTGAGTAGGCAGGGAAGGGGTGAGAGGTCTGGCCGGGAAAGAAACTGGGGCACGACCCAGGCTGGCTGAGGGCCTGCTGCAGTGGCAAGTGGTAAATGAGTCCTGGCACTGCGTGGGGGGTGGCAGGGAAGCTGCAGGGAGCAAGACCTTCTATAAAGAAAGATCAGGTTACATCTTAAATATTTTTAAACTCTAAAGATGATATGTATACAGCTTTGCATTTTTCTTCGTTTATTTTGTAGAGCTGCTTTGAAACAAACTGTATTATATAAAGTGCTATATAAATAAAGGTGACCTGATGCTGTGTGTAGCTTCTCATTTCCTAACCATGTTTGTAGATCTTTTGTGTGGTCATTGAAAATATGCACATCAAGCACAGAAAACAACTTAGGTAAAACAACTAAGCCTTGTGTGGAAGACTTGTAATGGAAGTAATGGACTCGAACCAGCAACCTACTGTTTACAAGCCCGACTCACTAACTTGTAGGCCACAACTGCCCCTACAGCTGCTGTAACAAGCTACAAATGCTCCACCATATTCAGTATCTACATCTGCAATATCGCAACCAGACTTCTTCTTTTTACGTACGTGAAATAACTACACAAAGACATTTCCTTTGTGGTCAAGTTACTAAGTTTCGCTTTTTCACAGAGCCCTTAGAAAATCTATGATTTGGCAACCTCATGGGCTTTAGGACACATTGGTTTAAGTATGCGAAAGAAAATGTATAGAAAATGTGGTTTGGATTTCTCTTCAACCACTCACATCAGCCACTTCAGTATATTATAACATGTCACACAACAACACAACACCAAAGGTTACAGAATTCAATTCAACTACAGACCTCCCAGGTTCAATAGGGTGATGTGGACTGTAGTCAGCCCAGAGCAGTATCAGGTGTTGAAGCTAATAGTGCATTCTCTGGCAAAGGGGCCAATGGGGGTTGTTCTGGGTTCTACAGCCAGTACTTTATAGTTCCAAAATAGGATGTTAGGGTTGCGTCTGATTTTAGATCTGCAGCACCTGAATTATTCTCAGAGAACATTCAGGTTCAAGATGTTTACTATTCTGCTTATTTAAATCAAATCCAAGGATTGGTTCATCACAATAGATCTAAACGATGCATACTTTTATATTTCCATTCTTCCATCACACAGGAGGTACCTAAGGTTCACTTTAAGGGGAGAAAGCATACCAATATTGGGTTCTTCCGTTCAGCTTGCCTTTGTTTTCCTGCACATTCACAAAGTGTAGGAATAAAAAGTGTAATTCCTTTTGGCCTACTATACATTAGACTCCCACAGTAGTGGCTCAGGACCAGGGGGCTCAGGACCAGAGGGTTTTCTATTTTGCATGATCAAAGTTACATGCAAATAATTTCATTCACTGGCCATGTGGAAGAAACTATGGTTCCTGTCTCAAGACCTGACTCTGTGATCGTCCTGTCTATGCAAGATTGTGACAACTGACATGTCCTATACAGGCTGGAGATATTGCTTGGAGATGATGGGTTTGTTTTTAAGCCTTGAAAAACTTCCTTCTTTAGGGGCCATCATGTCAGGAAAGGGGCTGAGGCCCTTTGGAGGTTTGGCCAGGTGAAAGTGGATTTTTTTACATCTCAGGAGAACACTTACTCTCAGCTCTGGTTCTCCCTTATGCATGCAGCACCATTGGTACAGATGTGGCTGTTATTATGTCTGTATGCCTTTCTCCCGATTGCTCTGTTCTTGGGAGTCCTGGAAAGGGTCCGTCGAGAAGGGGTCAGTCTGCTTTTGGTAGCAGTGTTCTGGCTGGCCCGAGTTTTTCAGATGAGGTTTTCAGACCTCATTGCGCTCCTTGCAGGCCCTCCTTGGAAGATACCTATCAGGAGGGACCTTCACCTTGACGTGTCAGTAAATTCACATAAACCATGGGTCCGTTGCAGACCTGGACAGCTGTCCAACTTTTTAAAGCTTCTTTCTTTCATGATTCACATACAGCAGACAAAAATAGTGAACACATAACTTCACTTCAAGTGCTTTACAAACATGAGATATAGCTTTTAAAACACTAAGCAAAGGTACAAAAATACGTGATGGTTGGCAAACCTATAATAACTAAGAATATTACATCCTAAATTATATTAACTTTGATGCTTGGTACTACGATAAATATTTCACAAAATTAACTCTCGCAAGTATGATCAATAACAAAACCTAAATACATGTACTACATTCTGCTCAGTGTAACGGATCAGCCTGTACCGCCACGCCAGCAGAGGGAGCCCTCACCAGAGTACTGATCACTAGCTCCCTCTGCTTCCTTTTTCCTGTTTCCTGTTTCCTCATTTCCTATATAAGCCATGTGCACACAAACTATCATTGCGAAGTATTGCCAGCTTTAGCCTGCCTTACAGAGCGTTTATTCATTGACTGCTATCTTGTGTATGATTCTGTTTGTTACCTGTTTACCGTTTGTTGGATTATCCCTTTTGGTTTGGTTGCCTGGTTCCTGTTTGCCTCTATGTTTGACCATTGCCTGTTTAACCTTTGTTTGTTTGCTGCCTGCCCTGAACCACGCCTGTTTATCATTACTGCATGTTTGCTGCCTGTCTTGACCTCTGCCTGTTTATCGACTCTGTTTCTCAATAAAGCTCTGCGCATGGATTCTAACAATGCATCTGCCTCGCCATCATTACACTCAGGGAACACTGAGCAGAGTTCTTACCAGAAAATAAGATGAAAATATTTTAAATAAATGGTTTAACAAATTTCCATAAATTGCATTAGAATACCAAAGAAAAATGATACGTTTACCTGTCTGTGTCCTCAGTTTGTAGGCAGCTCAGGACATTGAGTCAGGGCTTTGACATGCAAGTGACAACCAATCAGGATGCAGCATCAAAATAACTAATAACCTTTCACAAATTTAAAAAGAAAAATTAAAGAGGATTAAAGAACCCTTTCCTGATCCAAAGAACCAACAAAAGACATGGTTCTAAATAGAATTTAAATTATTGTTAAAACTTTTAAGAACAACATTTTTTTAGAGTGTGTAAAAGCCTTTAGGTTAGACTGACCAATTATGATGTTGGTGTAATTAAATCTTTAGGAGTTGTTTAATGCCTGGATATGGCGAAAACTGCAAATAATTTAAAAATGCTGATCAAATTAAAAACTGCTGACTTTCTGTTGAGTTTAGGTTACTGCTGTAAAAGTCTTTTTTGTAACAGTTGGAATGTTACATAAGCCTGATAAATATAATGTATGTGAAAGGAGGGCAGCTTTATTGAAAGTTTGTTGGTGGAGCTATCAAGCCATTTTGCCACATTTAATTCTGAAGACCATATCACCATATACAAATAAAATTGCATTGAACATAACTTTGTGATTCCCATATTTGTTGTGGCGACATTATGTTGAAAGTTGTTGCAGCGTGATGATTATGTCCTAATGACCAAACTGGCACATTGTGACAAGGGGGTTATATGGTCATGAAACTCCTGGAAAAGTATTGGATTTTTAAACCAGTAATTTATAGGCCTGGAAAAGTTTTTGAAAAATAGATTTTTAGAATTTTAGATTTTTAGAATTTTTTTTTTTAATTTTAGAAAAGTCATGGGAATTTGGCTAACATTAGCCATTACAATTAACATTACAAGTAACATTACAAATTACAACTTCATAGCCACGCCTAGCAACCATTTACAGTACCCTAGCAACTGCCCCATAGACTTCCATTGTAAAAATCCAGACTGAACATTGGGCAGATCTTTGTGACAGCTCTGCATCAGAAAGTCATAGGGACTTGGTGGTCACCCCATATTGTGCAGCTTAGCAAGCTTAGTATTTAATTACTACCATGAAACTGTCCAGCCATGCCTTAGCAACCATTCAGAGCACCTGAGCAATCAACATTCAATCAACATTATAGACATATGGGAATTGGATCTTTTGATTCAGACTTTTAACCTGTTAACCATCTAGCTACACCATAGCAACCATTAACAGTTCCCTAGCAACCATGTAATGAAATAAATAATCCATATCTCAGCATGAAAACATTGTAGACATGTGGGTGGAATTATTTGATCTAAAAACTTCAGAGTTTCAAAGTTTACAGTTGCTACAGTATGAACTGTAACATCACTGCTAGAGGCATCATACCAATTCAACCTTGCCTTATGAGATTTTCCAGATGTGGATTTTGCAGCCTCCCAATCAATTAAGCATCTTTTAAAATCAGTTACAAGGTTATATAGGCAAAACATTGTCAGTTCATTTTGCTTCATTAGACCTAAATAAATGGTCAGAAGTCACATGGATTAATTTTTTTGTTGCCTATATCTGCCTTTTGACTTCCAAAAAAAGTGTGTCTTTATCACAGTGCCATTTATGATTTTTAGGATAAATTGCCATGTCCCTGGTCCGATCAGCTCAGGTTTTATTGTCTTTGTGAATTGTCATTGTGTTTTGTTGTGTTTGAGCACATGGCTTTGTTTTGACAGCTCACCATGTGCTCAGCTGTCAATGTAGCATCTTCCTTGCCCTCTTGTTACCTTGTTAGCTCCTCCCCCTTGTTTACCTTGTTAATTAATTCTTTATATCCTCACGTTTGCCGTCTTATGTTGGAATGTTTTGGTTATGGCAACTTTAGTCTGTGTGAAGTGTTTAGACTCCTGGCTTGGTTTTTGTGTCTTGTTTTTTCCTTTACCATCTAATATGGTCTCTCATGTCCTGTTTTTCTGCCGGTATGCTAATTCACATCATAACCTTTTGGATTATTTCATCTCTCTTTGTTGATTTTCTCCGGCTATTTGCTAGTTTGTTAATTTTACAGTCTGTTAATAAACTGACCTGCAATTGAATCTCCACCCTGTTCCTTGTCAAAAAAATCAAAGGAATGTGATATATAATAGCAAAGTAGAGCATACGTTCCAGTGAAAGTACTTCCAGTGAAGTTTCCTATTACTTCAGTGAATCCTACATATCTCCAGCATAGTTAAATTCTATATTTTTGTTCCCAGCCTTGACACAGCAGTGCGATTTTATAGCTGCAATTAGTAACATAATGCTTCTTTCACCATCTCTTGTAACAGTGCTTGACATATTGTTACAAAATCAGACAGGCAGTTTTAAAATGTATAACTGTAATTATAAATCATTATTATCGGCTCTCCATTTATATCCAAGAAAGTTACAAATGGCAGCTTTAACGTGCCAGAGGAGAACTGGCCCTCTCGTTGAACCTGGTTTCTCCCAAGGTTTTTTCTCTATCTATACATCATTGGAGTGTTGGTTCCTTGCCACTGTTGTCCTGTTGACTTGCTTACTGGCAGACTACTGACATTTAACTTACTGTTAACTTAACTCAGTTTTTTTTAATTGTTAATATTGCTTCTAGCAAAATGATATAATTACAGTCCTAAAGGCTCTACTGTTTTGTTATTTCTTTGTCTCTAGTTCTCTTTTATTCTCTTTCATTGTGTAATGTTTAGGTATTTGTATTGTGTATATTTTGTTTATGTATGTATTTTATAACGTTATTGTAAATCCCTTATATCCCTGTCCCATAAGATTCACTTTTGAGAAGTGAATTTGTACATTTGCTTGTCTTGCTTCATAGCATATTATGTAAATTATTGTATCAATGTCCATGGTATAATCATGTTTTTTTAAACACAGAATAATGTCTTTTGGCACCAGGATTGACTAACTACTGACTTTTTTAGAAAGGTAAAATGAAAATGAAAAATTGCTGTCTGGATATTACAGGCTCCCTCCTTACTGAGGTTTTCTGCTATCTCAGTTTTTTAGAATTCCTCAGTGTTGCCATTTTAGCATAAACATGATTTCTGTACATTTGTATCCATTACAATAATAATGATAAATCAGTAAACAAGAATCTAATATCACAAGCACATGAACCAAAACATGTTTTATTGCACAAAGCGTATAATTATCACACTGTACAAACTCCGAATATCCTAATTTTTCTACTCAGTAAGTTTGAAGAGTGGATCCTCACTGAAGACTTCCTTGAGGATGGTGTTTTGGATGTTGGACTGTGCAGGGCACTCAGGGGACATAGTGCTTGGGTAGGGGTGGATGGTCGGTTCCCTCTGTCCTGGAATCTGAGGGTCAGGGTGAAAAGGGAGGGTGGAGGCTTGCTCAGGTCCGGCAGCAGGCTTCTCAGGGAAAGATGGGAGGACCATGGGCTTATCCATGGAAGGCAAAATATGGACCATCCCCTCAGGACTTCTTGCTGTGGTTTTGTTCTCATGATCATGGTGGTGATGGTGGTGTTCATGCTCATGGAGGTGCCTGTGCTTGTGCTCATGGTCCAAGGCCAGCTCATGGTCATGCTCATGGGTTTCCTCTTTCTTGTGACCATACTGGTGGTGTTGATGCTCCCACTCATCCTGGCTGTGCTCATGAGCCCTGACATGATGGGTGTGAGCATGGTCATGATCATGGTCATGATCATGGGAGTGGGCATGTCCATGTCCCTTGCCATGCGCATGCACATGGCCATGGCCTGATTCATGGCTGTGATCATGGCTGTGTTTGTGGGGTTTAGAATGAACTTGGACATTGTCGTGTCCAGGAGATGCACCAGTGCTGCTGTGGCTGTGGTCCAGTTCTCCACCGATCAAGTGTTTCTTCTTCTCCTCCTCAGATGCCTAAAACCATAAAATGTTTAATGAATAACAATGTGAACGCAATCAAAAATACCCTTTTGTGTTACAGTAAATAGTTTGTTTTGATCATGAGCACATTATATGGTCATTTACATGTGAATTTACACTACTGTTTAAAATCTTACCTCAGGCTCAAAGATTTCACATTGAACATTGAGATGTTCCTCCCTGGTGACAGTCACAGAGTGGGATGCTTTGCAGAAACCTTTGTGCTAAACAAGTGAAAGATTGGGAAGCAAATATTAAAATAGATAAAAAAGTAGTTTTGTGCAAGAATATGCAGTGGCTTTCTAAATGGCAAAGACAAATGCAACATAAGATGGCTGTAATTTCATTGCACTTCATATCACTTACCGCAAACTCACAAGCCATGACTTCACATTTAGAGATATCAGCAATATTGGTTTTAGAAGGGCAGACTGTCTCCTGAATGGTGAACTCTGCATTATGGAATCTTCCAAAATCATACTACAAAGAAAATCAGATCCATATGATAAAGCTTTCTGTACACAAACAGTTTTCTTCTTAATTGTTTCTCACATTTAAACTTTCTTTCCTTTCTTTTTGCTTGCTTACCTGAGCGGAACTTTGTGTAATGTTCAGTGGAACAAAGTAGTTAGCCAGGCCGCTCTCCTTGTTGTATTTCTCCATTGCCATCTTTACTGTCTTCAAGATCTCTTCATGATCCTTGGAGAACTGTACAGGGCAGTCTGGACAACGTTCTCTGACTTTGGAGGTGGGTACTGCCAAAGAAGAGTAATTGTAATAAAGTTTCTTTTTCTCAGAATAGGATAGTAAAGCCCAGCTGTGCTTTGTGCTTGATTGTTACCTGGCCTCACGATGCAGTTGTATTTATACAGGCGGTTCACCCTGTGAACTCTGTTCATGTATATAACTGCCTTACACTGTCCATACAGCTGTGGGTTGATAAGGTTATGACACTTCTGATCAAACAACATGAAAATTTATGTTATAAATTAAAAAGCCATACTGGATATTCTTCAGGGTTTCGGGTTTCACAGTTTTTCCAGTTCTTCTTACTGAGGACATGACAGTTGGTCTCCAAAACATTAAAGGTAAGATAAAAGACAACTCCTGTGTCACCCTATAAGAGAGCAAGAGAAAGAGAGAGAGATTTTAAATTTAAAACAAGCTTTTTTTTTTACAATTTACAGGCCTAGTGCAATTCTAATCTGATAGTAATCACAATAATACAGATTGTGTTAATGATATAACAAATGCTTTATAACATCATTGGGTTGAAAAAAAAAACATCATTTTGTTAAATTTAAAATTAAAATTTTTATTTTTAAGATTTTTAACACAACTTCCCATTAATTTTACTTCTCCTGTTTGTATGTATTGCCATTTTTGCTATGCCTAAGAAAGAGAAAGAGTGGGGGTTGGTAGGTATTTATAAAATGTGTTTTGTTCTGTGCATTAATTTCTAGTAAAAATACATTTAAAGGCATATAAAAGATTTTTATAATGTTGTAATTTGTACCTTTTTTTACCCCTTTATTGTTTTTTAGAATTGACTCCAGACAGAAATTCCAATAGCAGTCCCCTACAGTCCTATGGTACTTTATTTGACAAGAGATCTTTAACTATAAATCTTAGACTTCATGACTAACCTGAGATTAAACGACCATTAAACACACGTCATACGTGAAGTGCTTGCTGTTTAATGGTGGTTTCTAAATCTAAAAGTATCCAAATGAACATGCAGACAACAGTAAGAAAATAAAAGACTCACATGCTTCATCTGGTGAACATTGCTAAGTCGATCAAGGCTGAATACGTAGCCTTCTGTGCGATCCAGGTTGATTTTATTTAAGGCTTCTGCAGCAGCACCGTTTGCTACAGCGTCTTGACAGGATCCAGGGGTCAAAGGGTCCACAGGGGCTCCACAGACACACAGGAAGGCCATCATCAAAACCACACACTGTTTCATGGTGAAGCTGTGGATCTGCCTTTCTTTCAGACACTGCAACAAAGTCTGGATGTGCAAGCAAGCTTATATACATGTTCTACAGAAAGCATGACCCTTGAACAGGTACACAAAATCTGTCCCAAATCTTCTGATAACCATAATCCCAGGTCCAATCCACCCACTCTTATCACAGACCTCCAAAACAACCAGTGATCAAATCATTGATTGAAAGGAAACATGTTGCAACATGCTTGTAAAGCTGCATGAGAGAATTTCTGAGAAAATACAGAATTTGTCATTGTCCTTCATTATTCATCTTTGCTTAATGTTAAACCAAAAACTGCTTTAATATTTGCCTGTAATAAAAGCCAGTGAAAATAAATGAGTTTAAACATGGATTTAGCATATAAAGGTTATTAATGTTAACTGCAAGGCTGTAACATTGTCCATTTCTTTGTCTTCTGATCAAAAGGTTTAGATAAACTTACAGTAAAGCACAGTAAATTGTTACACTGTTAGATTTAATTCAAATTCATTTATATAGCACTTTATATGATGCTGCATTGTTTCAATTTACATATAATGAAAATAAAAATACAGAAAACAGGAAAATTATGAAATACATAAAAAACACATGGAATATAGAATACATGGTTTTATTGCAAATTTTATTAATTTATTATTATAAGGTGTATATTAGTAGAACTAATTAATGTTACAAAGATTGAACCATTTTTATGAAGATAAAGTTGACTGAACTGATGATAACTATAACACATTTGGATTATTTCAATAAATGGATGTGCATGAGAAATACCTGTCATTGTATCCGAAGGCTCATACCTATCTCAGTGGTCTATGACAGGGTAATGTAGACTGCCTACTAAAACAGTATGTACTTCTGAGACTATGCAACATTAAGTCAATTAACATGATAGATGGCAGGTATCATATTAAGCAAGATATACTTAATAAACTCTGCAAAGCTGCATGACATTTTGACATTTTGCTCTTGATAAAACAATCTCGGCTGAAGTGTGCATTGTGTTATTATCAGACTGAAATAATCAAGGAATTTGTTAGAAATAAACAAAAACTTTACTTGATTGGAAAACTTTAATGATTAGATCTTTCTTTACAAGGGTGTTTAAAGAGGAAAAGCACAAGGTGTAATGAGCTTTACCACAACGTTTTGTTTAGAAACATTATCAACTGTTCTGCTTTCTTATCACTTTCCTTTTTTTAATCAGTAACAGACATTATGTGTAATTGTGGGTGCTTGTGTGTTGATGTATTTACCTCAGGATTTTTTAGGAAGTGTGCATGGTGCAGCTTTTTTAAACCTTTATATCCAAAGATCAAAGATTTGTATTATGAGACCATGTATTATGACCCTTTAATGTACTATACAAAGGTGTTGATTGGTTAGTTTTTTAGATTGTTTGTGCTAGGGGGCAGTCATGGTCTAATGGTTAGAGAGTCAGACTTGTAGCCAGAAGGTCATGGGTTCGAGTCTCAGGTCTGGCAGGGATTGTAGGTGGGGGGAGTGAATGACCAGCGCTCTCTTCCACCCTCAATACCATGACTGAGGTGAGACCCTTAAGCAAGGCACCGAACCCCCAACTGCTCCCCAATGTTAATAATTTACTCACCCTCAATCGGTTAATGAGCTCAGAATAGTAACCGTTTTCTTTCACAAATATATCATTTCCATTCAGAAGACATTTATTAACCCACTAGAGTCATATGGATTAGTTTTATGATGGATGTGCTTTTTTGATATTTCTGGCACTGTTCAATACTATTTAAAGCTGGGAAGAGCCAGGATATTATATAACTGTTTTACTGAGGAAAGAAGGTCATATACACCCAGTGTGGCATGAGGGTGAGTAAATAAAAGCTGGCATTGTGTAAGTAAAATTATTTATGTTTTTATTTTTTTGTAACATAAGTTTTGTGATATTGTAATGCCTATGTACAAGTTGACCCACAAAAATAGCTGTAGCTGTGTTTTGAGACAATTGTTACTCAACCACACAGTTCAATAAAGATTATTTATTGCGCCTTGACCCTGGATCCTCTCACACAAATGAATATCTCTGTAGAACACTTATGTTCTTTAGATTTTAATGTTTGCCTTTTCAGACCTGAAATAATAAGTTTATATCATAAAATAAAACCAGAACTTTCCTCAGTTGGGTTAATTACTGAGTAGGTGGAGGTACAAAGTTTGGAGGTCCCCTGCAGATACGTGGTGGAGGAAAAGGGCAGATCGGATAAACAGAGGGGGGTATTTTTACAAAGCCATGACAGGGAAATTCATGGTGTTCCTCAGACATGGACTGTGGAACCCCTGAAGGGCCTTTTGGACAATGAGGTATGTCTTTGTTAGAGTTGTGTGAATGCTCTGGTCGGCCCCTGTGATCTGGAGATTTGTCCTTATGGCCATGGCCTGCATGTTCTGGGGGGCCCTTTTGGTCTACGGTTTTCTCTTTATGGCCATGGCCTGCATGTTCTGGGCGCCCCTTTTGGTCTACGGTTTTCTCCTTATGGCCATGGTCTGCATGTTCTGGACGATGTGAATGAGGGTGCTCTGGGTGATGATGATGATGATGATGATGATGGGGTGGGTGACCATGGGACTTGCAGTCTCGTCTTGAATAAGCGGGATGGTGCATGTGATGCGTTGAGTTCTGGAATGGTTGGAGCAATAGCACAACATAGTAAAACAGGAGAACATAACTGGGTCTGATCTAGTAACTGTGTGTGAGAGAGATACATACCTGAGCTTTGAAAATTTCACATTCCACTGTTGGTTCCAAATTTCCAACTTTAGAGGATTTACAGAAGCTATACTGCTAGAGTAAGAATAAGACATTCAACAATGACTAAAATTAAAGAAGGTAAAAATTATAAATTACTCAATAATAGTTAATTAGTGGTAGATAAAGCACAATTGGGTTGTAAATGTATTGGTACTTACAGCCTGATCACATAATGTCTTGCATGCCTCTGGGTTCTTTGACGACTCTTTGTTTGGACAGTCTGTCTCCACGATGACAAACTCAGCAAAGTAACTTTGACCTGAAAACATCCACTAAAAAACAGATTCATTTTCAGAAAAAAAATCATATAATATAATTTTTGGCAAATATTTGGTCAAGGAATGGCATTTATAAGAATTGAGAGGCATCACCTGTGTGCTGATCCTTCCCACTTCCATCAGTTTAAAATAAGACGCGTGATTGGATTCCTTGTTGAATTTCTGCAGGGCAGTCTTCACAGTTTCTAAACCCTGAGGATCATGCAGGGGCAGAAGAGCAGGGCAGTCGGGACATTTTGCCACCAGCAATTCACGAGAAGCTAAGCAAAACACAGAATTATAAGCATAAATGTAATATGAAAATATATATTGAAAAACAGGTTGTATGACTTGTTTTTGTATAGCTTTAGATTATTATAGCATAAAAAGTGTGCGATATAAGGTCATCAGGTAATTTTCTGTAAATGTCTTTGACCTCAAGTGTTTTTGACAAATAGATTATAGATTTGAACAGAGGCTAATATAATATAATATAAGTGAAGGAAATATTAGAAGAAACAATCATTAAATTGATTTGTTTTAGCACCTGGTTCAGTGTCACAAATGTAGTTTTTCACAGCTGCTTTTCCCTCTATGCTGGAAATGGTCACATTACATTTTGCTGTCACTTTCTTTAAGGAGAATATAAGGGTGTCAGATGTTAAACTCATAGACATCTCTTTATATATTTAAATTTTTTGGCTTATTTCAATCTGATGTTCAGCTCACCGTTTCTGTCTCTGCTCTGATGTCACACTGATCTACAGGTTTAGGATTTACAATATGACATACGGTTTCTTCTAAAGTCATTCTGAAGACCACCTCACAAGGATCAGCCTGTACATAAACAAGTCAGTCTGGATTATTATGAGTTCTTAAAATAGCCATTATTTTGTCAAACATTGTGTCAAACAAGTGCTTACACTAAAAATAATCACTTGACCGTTTACACTGACAACAAACAAATCAAGCTCACCTTCTCGTCTGTTTCGCGACTGTCCAGGGAGACAAACTTGAACTTGTATCCATGGCGATGATGGTAGTTAATGAACTGCTCGGCTACACGTGTAGTTGTGTTGTCTTGATCTTTCTGGCACTTATATTCCACTTCACTCTCTGACGGGAGGCTGGCTGCATACAGGGCTGAGACCAGGGCCACTATTATCGCCAGCTCTCTCATACTGAACACGGACACAACCAATAAATCTTCAAGCAAAAAACAGACCTCCTCTTCTGTCTGGACCTTTATAATAGACACGTAATAGGTATAAGCAAACAGTTTGGTGCCAGTAAGGCCTGCCAATGTAAATGAAACCACAAACAAAAAAACTCTCCACAAACAAAGGAGAGATGACTGTGACGGGGCGATTATTAACAACTGCTAACTATTAACAGAAATTATTGTACTCAACACCAATAATGTGTTTTTATAATGATTTATAATTAACATTACTATGACATTTTCCAATGATGCCTCAGGTTCAGATGACCTTGAACAAGATGTAACACATCATGATGTAACAGTAGTGCCAAAACAACATGCCAGACAATTGTTAATGAACTTTAAGTAATTCCAATTATTCAGTGTATCAGGTGTACCTTGTATTAAAAGAGAAAAATATTAATTTCAATTAGTACAGCTCTAAATCAATATAAAAAAATTAATATGACTTGTAAGACATTTAAATGCACTTAAAATTATAATTTATAAAAATAAATGCTAAAAAACTAAATTAATAAAAGACAGGTTGTTAGGGTTGAAAATCAGTCGTGTGGGTGTTTAAACTGCAGGGTCAGCACTGACAGATCAATATGTTGTCCTCACTGAACAGAGTGAAGGTAATCGTCCCTACAAACACAACTTGCATAATTTGGAAGGCAAATTTACCAAACTTTGGTAAACAGAAGCTGATGTAACTTTCTCTGTGTTGGAGGGTGTAAATGGAAATGGATTGAATTTAAGATACTGAATATCTCAAGCATATTAACTTATATTGTTCCAAAAAAGCACAGAGCACAAATACACAACTTAAAAATAAATACAAAAACAAAAAGCAAACTTCTTTACAAACACTTTTTTCCTTTATAATTTATCATTTAAATTCTCCACTGGTATTGTAATAGATAAAATGGAGATTTAGTTTTTTTTGGTTTTTTTTTTGCTTTTCTTTGCTTTTCTTTGCTACTTCTTTCAGTTGTTCATGTGAGGATTTTGATTTCCACTGACAGGATTTAGACCCTCTTCTGATAAGAAGCTTTAGATAATCACATGATTATAATAATGCTTCTATTGTAAAGCCATTTTAGACAGGATTTGTTTCTATGTTGCTTTGATCTTGTCTGAATCAGCCCTGAAAACATTTTTGTCTATAGGCTATTTTTATTTTTGTATTTGTGTAATGTTTTCCATTTTTAATTTTCAATTTTTCCATTTCCATGGAATTTGAAAGAGAAAAAAAACAATATTAAATAGTTTTAAATGTAAACTGAATCAGTCAGCTCCAAGGTGAATCACAAACTTTTAATAGAAGCAAAAATCAATTTGACCATCAGATAAAAATACAAAGGTGCAGCTACTCTATACTTAATGCTTATAGCATTGCAAATAAAATACTTTAAAAACTGTATATAAACTGCACATCGAATCTCTTTTAAAATGCACTTTAAAACGTGTTTTGTCTGTTTGCATTGTTAATATTAGTTTACCTGCACAATTTATACTTTCACAAAATCTTCTTCATTGAGGCTTCATGGGGCCTTGATTGGAATGTGGATGCAGTCTATAGCACCAAGAGAAGCCTGAGGGACAAATAAGGAATGCATATTAGCATGGTCATGATTGCATGATCTTCAATAACATTTATAATATTAATTTGTGAAAACAATCAGTGCTACATGCTTACTCTCAAGGGACTCACAAATACCACAAGAACCCCCAAGAAATGCTTCAGTGCCAAATATACTTTGCAGACAACACTCTGCATCCTAAAAGCATGACTTCTGTGTCAAAAGCATGACTTCAACAAGTCGAACTTTTATTGTAAAGGTCCAACAAATTAATAAGGTAAATATTTATGGTATAAAAGTTTATGGACAGATTAGATTAGATTAGATTCAACTTTATTGTCATTACACATGTACAAGTACAGAGCAACGAAATGCAGTTTAGGTCTAACCAGAAGTGCAATAAGCAGTAAAGTGCAGGATATAGGTTATAAGTTATGTAGGTGCAGATCAGGTGATGCACAGGCCTACAGCACTTCCAGGGCAAATCTGAAGAGGGGCATCAAAAAGGCCATGCACTGCTATAAGCTTAAAACTAGAGGATCACTTCCAACTCTGATCAGCGACTACAAACCCAGCAATTCCACCCCCACAGCCACAAATGCCTTCTTCCTGAATGAGCTTAATGACTTTTATGCTCAAGAGACAATAAAGAAACCGCCACCAAGCTCACACCTATAAATGATCACCCGTCCATTACATTCACCTCCACTGATGTTTACACTGCACTGAGCCGGATCAACGCGCACAAGGCTGCCGGACCAGACGGCATCCCCGGACGCGTACTCAGGGCATGTGCAGAACAGCTCGCTGGGGTTTTTACAGACATTTTTAACATGTCTCTAGCTCAAGCAGCTGTGCCAGCATGCTTCAAATCCACCTCCATTTGGTCGATTATGCCAGAATGACATAATCGACCAAATGGATCATGTCATTCGATTATGCCAGAATGACTACCGCCCTGTGGCACTCACGCCCATCATTATGAAGTGCTTTGAGCGGCTGGTCCTGGCACACCTTAAGGACTCTCTCCCGACCACACTGGACCCATACTAGTTTGCCTACTGCAAAAACAGGAGCACGGAGGACGTAGTCTCCATAGCGCTGCATTCTGTACTCACACACTTGGACAATAAAAACACGAATGCTGTTCGTGGACTTCAGCTCAGCATTTAATACTGTCATCCCCTCCAAGTTAATCACTAAACTTGGAGACCTGAGCATCAACTCATCCCTTTGCAACTGGATTATGGACTTTCTGACTAACAGACCCCAGCATGTTAGGTCAGGCCACATCTGCTCCACTACCATCACTTTCAAGACCGGGGTACCACAGGGCTGTGTGCTGAGCTCCTTCCTCTGCTCCCTCTTCACCCTCGACTGCAGGGCCTTGAATGGATCTAACGCCATCATTATGGCGTTAGATCCATTCTAACGCCATAATGATGGACTATGGGTACATTATGCCCATAGTACATCATATCCTGCACTTTACTGCTTATTGCACTTTTGCTTTTTTTTCAAACACTGCTTTTTTAAGACTTTTGTGTTGGTCTAAAGATATTAGGAATTAATTAGCAGGTGTTTAAAAATGTTCTAACATATGATAGCAATATTTTGTCTGTTTGTCAACCGTCACATAATAGTAGTAGTAGTAGTATCATGCTGGTGATAAATGGTAAATGCCTGATATGTTTACTTACTGGAAATCTTTTTTGCTTCCTGTTTATTTGCAAATGATGAAAAATAAATAAATGCATTCTTGTAGGACAATTAAAAAATGTTTGTGTAAAATGTGCTTCTGGTGTTTAATATAGAAATAATACCTAAATAAATGATCAAAACTAAAACATTCATTAACTTTGGTTTCTTGCAGGAAAGAAATTTATCAAATCTATGCTGACAGATGAAAACATTGATATGTGGTTCTCTTAAAGCAAAGAGATAAGGTAACCTTGCTCTCAAAACAAATCATATTCAATGGACTTGCTTTAATCAGCAGGTAACTGTTTGCTAAGCCTAGATAAACAGAGCCTTGTTGGTGTCCGAGGGGTTATTAACTTTGGCTAATTTTTGATACAGGTTTAGAAAGG
Organism: Ambastaia sidthimunki; assembly: GCA_036877625.1. Lineage (NCBI taxonomy): Eukaryota > Metazoa > Chordata > Actinopteri > Cypriniformes > Botiidae > Ambastaia > Ambastaia sidthimunki. The sequence continues at coordinate 54,016 of JAZGTK010000641.1, forward strand.
TACCGTGCAACTCATAATATATATGCAGTATACAGTACAGAACAATAGCCCACTAAGTATCTCATGCCCATCTGACATCCAGACATTTTTGTTTGATTTCAATGAGACTAGTAGGAATGTAAAATGTCTTTGAGCTAAAAACTGTTCCAGGTAAACCCGCTACAGTTCAGGGGCTGTATGTATAAAGCCACTCAGTAAAATTTTAGTGTTCTAGGAATGACATAATTTTACTCTTATTCCTAGACTTAAGAATAAGTGTAATTCATAAAGGTTCCTAAGTGCTAAGACTAAGTCTCAGCTCTTAAATTATTTAAGAGAACTGGAGAGGTCTCTTAACTTAGTTAGGAGTAACAACATGGCAGCAGAGAGGTGGAGACTGCACACTTTCCAACAACGAAGAAATGTGTTGGAATTATATGTTGACAGGGAGTTGATAAAACAATACAGGCTTGATGGTCAAGGTTTTCTTTTTGTTACTGACCTAGTCAGAAATTCAATAACTTCTCCCATGCTAACATTGCTTTAACTGCAGAAATGAAAGTCATAATGACCCTGCGTTTTTTGGCAACTGGAAAAATGCAGCAATGCACCAGTGATGACTTGGGCCCATCACAGTCAGCAGGAGCTTAAATAGTACTATTTTGGCACTAACCACACCAAATATAATAAGTTCATTGACTGCCTTATTATAAAAGCAAGCAGCTTTTATGCGGATTGCTGTCTTCCCTGGAGTTGTTGGAGCCATCGACGGCACTCATGTTCGCATCATTGCTCCAACAGTAAATGAGGAGACATAGATAAACAGAAAAGGATTCCAAAGCATCAATGTTTAAGTTGTGTTTGATGCCAGTTACAAGATCCTGGATCTTGTGCCAAAATGGCCAGGGTCAACACATGATGCTCAAGTTCTTTCTCAGAGTGGCCTCACAGGGTTATTCAAACAAAATTATGTTCACCCTGAATGTCATCTGTTGGGTTACTCGGGATACCCTTTTAAACGCTGGCTTTTCTCTCCTTACAGAAGACCACAGGGAGAACAGCAGCTTAATTTAAACAGGTACTGTACTGGACTGAACTGTAGATGAGATACCAATTTAGTTCAATGAGTTCATTCTTGACTTATGTGAGCTGTTCTTTTATTGGTTTTGCGTCATGAAGAGCACACAAACTTACAAGTGCTGTGGTGGAGAGAGGAGTTGGACAACTGAAAAAGAGATTCCATGTCCTCCATGTCCCCTTAGCGTGCTTGTCGCATTATTATGGCTTGTGGCATTTTGCACAATATTTGCACAATATTTACAAAGCACGTAACCTCCCACTGCTTACTGATGATGATCATGATGATGATGACAGTCATCATGATTATGATGAGAATGATGACAATACCACTGACCACACATTACGAAGCATTTCAGGGAGAGAGTCAATAAGGGACTGCTTTGCTAATTTACAAGCAAAACTTAAGCAAAACTTGTAGACAAGTAACAACACACAAATTTATCATCACACCATTTTATTTGCAAAAAAACATACTTACAATCGTTGAATATTTTTTAATCTTTTCAGTTTTACTGCGTTATAGTCATTTTGAATTTCCAGCAACTGGAACTATTTGTGTAATGGGGCGGAGGCTGAAACAGTGTTTGAATCCATATGCTGAAGTTTAATAAAACACAGATCAACAATCCAAAACGTAATCCAAAATCAGAAATGGTAAAACAGGCAAGAGGGTCAAAAAACACAATAAGCAATCCAACCAGGCAAACGAAACAAGAGGGTAATGCAAACAAACGGTAAACAAGATAAACAGGCAAGGTCATTCATGTGGCAATCAAACAGTAATCAAAAAACATCAGTAAGGCAGTGAAACTGGCAATACTTCGCAACGTAATTGAGACTGATCACAGTTTAAATAATCCTGGGACAGGAAGTCACCAGAGAAGCAGCAGAGGGAGTAAACAGTCAGTACTCAGGCGAGGGCTCCCTCTGCTGACGGGGCGTGGCATGGCGTGACATTACAATTTATGAATTTAGCTTTTTTCCTTTAGCATTTTTTTCTTTTGACACTCGTCATCCTCAGGGGCTGCACTTTGTGCAAACCCTGTGTCTTGTCAGGGAGAAGACTCATCTGGAGGACACGGGGAGATGTCCTGAGATGATATAGGAGAAGATGCGTTGGATAGACTGGCTCCAGCATCATCCACACCACATTCATGAAGAAAATATTAAAGAGTGCAAACATGTTTATTGAATCTGATGTGTATTTTTTTTCCATATTTTTCCACATATCATTTTCTTCTTACCATCTCTGTAACTCCCGTAGTTTGAGCTGTGCAGGGTCCGGGGCATCTGCAATGCCACAAATGGAAGGATTGGCCATTCCCAATATCTCCTCTATCTCAGATAGAGGATTACATGGAGGACCTCCACCTATTTGATCAGAACTCAGCTGGTTACGGAAACAGTCATTTAATACATAAAAAGGGTATGAAAAGGTTGAAATAAAATGTACCAGTGGCTCGCATGCTTTCTTTGTATGCTACAATTTCCTTGCGTGCTGTTGCCAAAACATTGTACCACCTTTTCTCACAATCCTCTGCTGAACGTCTTGTATAAGAAAATGCTGCATTTATTTATTATTGCCATGCATTTATTTTGGTCCTTACTTGTTAAATTTGAATTTTCCTCTTATCACCTTTTTCTATTTAAGGACTGACTGCACTAAAAGAAGTGAAAAAGAGATTTTCTTCTTTGGACCAGTTTGGTTTTCTTTCAGAATTCATTTTTAATGGTTTGCAACTTTCTAGTCTTTCCTTTATATACACATGTGTAGCGTGTGGTCGTGAGACCAAATGGGGGTCAGGAGCCATCTGGATTGTAACAGCCTCAGATATGACTTAGAGAGTGGGGGGTAACCAACACTACCCACTGGGGGACCAAGAGTCCCAATAAACCATGCCATCCCCAAAGATCTTATCATCTCCTTCACCCTGTTGCTGATCGTAAAATTGGTAATAGGTCAGAAACCTCTGTTTTCCTAATGCTCTTTTGGATCACTAAGTGGTACTAGGGTAGACTCAGTGTCTCCCTCTGCCCTTTTGCTGATCGTAAACGGGTGATGGGTTAGACAGCCTCCCCAGCTTCAAAAGCATTCCATCAGGGGAACCCGAGATCTTGGGCGAAGAAACATTTGCAGGAAAGCCAGATGTTTAACTAAGCCCTCAGTCAAAACCCTTCATATCCAAAGTCATATCACTAAATAAGCTGTTCTATACATATATATGTATATTTCTGTATTGCATGTCTGTATCCATGTTATGCCACCCTGTTCTAAACACAGGGGCTATATTACTCTTATAATCTGTGCTTATATTATGCAATTATAATATAATTATTGTGTATGTGTGTTAAACCCTGTCATGCTTAGTTTTGAAACAATGCTCTTTGAAATTCCTGTTCATACCATAGCTGGCATCCACATCTTCAAATAATAACCCTCACATTATTAACACAAACTCTGCAAGCCCTATTCAATATACAAAGGACCTGTTCCCGCTGGACCCGCACACCTTAACATTGGATAATCCCAGACCGGGGGTGGGGCACCCCAAAGGTTAAGAACGGCCGTTATCCAAACTTTCTCTTCCCAAGAGTCAGCAACCTCGCTCCAGGAGTTTGCTCAAAGAGTTCGCACTATTTGGGACATTTTTCCGGCAATTACACTTGCGACGACACTCTGCGATCTCCGGTAAACAATCTGCCAACGGGACAGCATAGCGGACTTCATCATCCTTGACGGACACTTCGACTATCAATTGCACGCACACCCGTTCATACCCGTATGATCCGTTCATACACTAGTTGATGCTTAAGATATAGGACCCCTTTTAATTAAGGTGACTTACAGATAGTTGATGCTTCGTGCAGATGTGTTAAGTTGCTTGTGATATTGCCATTCTGTTACTTTTTCTATCTTTCCTGCTTTTCTTTATTTGTATTGTCATATTGTATTATTTGTCTATA
>JAZGTK010000642.1:0-35770 GCA_036877625.1 Ambastaia sidthimunki
CTGAGATGTTTACTCAGCTACAATTTTAGGTTGTAAGAACGTTTCCCTGATGTTTCCATTCGTTCCATAACAACAACATTGAAAATAAGAATGTTAAAAACATCCCGTTTTTAGACGTTATGAAAATGTTATTCAAACATTTTTTAAATCTGTAACGTTTTTAAAACTTCCACTACTATTTAAGAATTATGTTTTTGATACATATGACATATAACTAAAAAAAACATTAGTCAACATTCTGAGAATGTTCCCAGTTAGCTGGCTGCTGCTGTTGCTGTTAGTGGGTCTACCACAGAGGCCAAATAAGGTGAATTAGCATGGTGATCGCAGGTGAACGAATGCTAATGTTAGCAAGTCTTCCACCTACATTCTGTTTAATTGTTACAGATATATTTTGATTACTGCAAGACAGAGGTGTTGTAACCTGCACAATATAGTGTGATGTTTATTTAAAATATGATTCCTTTTCAAATAAGATTCAAGTTTAGTATGCAAGTAGTCATTTAGCGAAAATTACCCAAATTGACTGAGCACATTTATTACAGGCATTTCCGGAGGAGTCACCTAGGGCTAAGTGGCTTGCTCGAGAATCAGGAGTCATTTGGATGGCGCTTATTTGTGTGGTGTTTTTCACAGTACACATGGCTTCAAAGCAGCTTTATATGAAATCATTCGGTAGCGTCTTAATTGTCTCAGAGTCCCTGTTGAGCAGTTAAGTGAAACTGCCCTAATGCTTTATTATTGCAGCGTAATGATGGGGAATGACATTTCCGCACCTTCAAGTCAGTAATGAAAAAACACTGGTGAGTTGTTTGTCAGTTTATTCTGTCTGCATGCTCCAGTCCAGATTTTGTTTTTTATCAGTTTATTCTGTCTGCATGCTCCAGTCCAGTTTTTGTTTGTTCCAGTCCACATATTCCAGCTCCCTTTAGCGGGTGTACTTACCAAAAAATGTACCACAAAATGAAAACTCTGCATTATTTACTCACCGTCATGTTGTCCCAAACCATGTTTCAAGAGTTATTTTCTTGAAACAGAATGTTAGGGACTGACAGTCTAGGTCACCATTCACTTCCATTGCATCTTTTTCTATCCAATGAACGGGACTGATGCTGTCAGTTCTTATAACATCTCCATTTAGAGACAGAATATCATATGGGTTTGGAACAGAATGAGAGTCTAAGTAAATGATGACAGGATTTTTATTTGTGGGTGATCTATCACTTTAAAGCATTATTATTGTTCTAGACGGTGTGGGACTCACATTGAGTTCACATTGAGTGGCATAATCTTCTTGTCTGCTTGTTTTAACCCATCCAGAGTACCGGCATTACCACCAGATCTTCCCCAGCTAATAATTTTAGGTTGTAAGAATGTTTCCATAACGTCATTTTAAAAGTTGTAGGAATGTTAAAACATCCAGTTTTTTAGACGTTGTATCAGAATTTTTGCTTGGTTACAAGAATGTTACTTTTTTTAACATTTTGTAATTCTGTAACGTTTTTAAAACATTCCACTAACAACTTAAGAATATTGTTTTTTATATGATATGTAACGTTAAACAAATGTTCTGCTAACGTTACTGCAAGAATGTTTTATAACTTTGAGAAAACTTTATAGAATGTTGGCAAACATTCTGAAAACATTCCCTGTTAGCTGCATCTCCACCTCCTCAAAAACACAATTTAACTCCTATAGACTTGATAGCTATAGGATCATACATTAGCTTGCTGAATTCAAGTTTAGCAGATGTTTAGCCTCTAGCCTAGATCTCCCCCGGTTTCCACTGTATCAGTTGCTTTTTGATGGAGAGAAGATTGGATTTGGTGGGCGAGCAAAATCCATCCCATAACCCTTTACATCCAATCGATGCTTCAACACTTTGATTTAGACTGCAGCTTTTAACCTGACATCACCCGACATTAGGAATGTTGCTGTTTGGATATTCAGAACACATACAAGAGAAAGATGTTGATGATGGTGCTAAACACTGAGTGAAATTTCATACACAGTTCAACTGGATGTTGTTGTGAGTTTCTGTAGCTGTAGCTTCCAGGTTCTTCAAGAAGTGAAGCTAAAGATAAAGAGTCTGAGTGATGCGTTTTATTTTAATATTCTCTGGTCTTTTTAGTAACAATTATTTCAGCCCCATTGTTTCCTCTGGCCTGTGGATACACAGGTATGACTGAGAGAGAGGCGAGAATGAGAAATGAGAAAAACTGAACAAGAACGAGGGCGGTGATACCTTTGATGTTCTCATATCTCCAGCCCCTGCAAGTCTCTATATTTTTTAATTCCTTCACCCTTATCTAAGTCCTTTTTGTTCATGCTCCGTCAGAATGGCAAACTTCCAGAACAACTCAACAAATTGAAGTTAACAAGTTCACTCAGTTTCATTTCAGTTTGTTTAAACTTAACCGGTCACTAAATTACCCGTGTTGCAAACAGAACAGAAATAACAGCATGTAGTTTTTCATCTTTGTCTGGTTATGGAAGGCTGTCACACGTCTTTGCAGACAACATTTTAGTTACAAGTATTTCGTTTTATTACAATTTACCTTCCAGTGACTGATATGTTTTTTAAAGGCCTTTAAAAGCATAAAATTGCCTTTTTTTCTGTCTGCTGTCTTTTATGTCACAACTCAGGAACGTGTCTTGTGATAGTTGCAAGTTTTTGTGGTGCCATCAGCCAATCAGCTGTCATGACATCATTTTCCTGCGTTTCCAGAGTGATTGGTCGTGTGACATTTATGGCTCAGATGATTGGCTCAAATTGGCACAGATTGGCTGTGGAAGTAAGCGTCTGTGAGAATGAAGCTTGCTTTATTTTCCCCATGATGGCAGCTGATTGTTTCATAATCCTGAAACTCACTAACCAGAATTTGGAAGCTGGTTATTCTTATTCTGTCTGCAGTAGTTATGGTGCTTTATAGTGTTTCATGCAGTTTTATGACAGGTTTAGCTTTCCTGTGACCTTTTTTAATAGTTTTCCTCACTGACCTAAAAAAATAGAATTGAGAAAAAAATATATATACTGTATATTAGCAGTGGATAATTATATTTTGTTTGCACGTGAAATAAATGCAAATTAAGCAGCAATGCACGAAGATTGAAAGCTTCCGATTGAAGGGTCTTTTGATGCTTTGACAGCCTGCAGGAGATGTTTCATTTCTTTCACATTTTAACTGTTGCTGCTGTTCACCAGGAGAAACCTTCTGATGGCCTTTGCTATCTCCAATGACGCCTTGAGGGTCTCTGAAAACAGCCATTTTCAGAGACGTTTGGAACCTCACACTGGTTTTGAATATCGTTTAAGCAGGCACATGACAGACCAGTCGTGTTTTTTCTTAAATCTAAATGCACTTTTCTGTAGCTGTACTTAATATTTATGATGACTGGCTGACAATCGTGGAGACCTATGTAAAATGTATATTATCTATGCCTATATGTGTAACTGTATATAAATCTTCCTATTGCACCAATACATCATGTATGTTTTTTATTTATTTCCCCCCAGGACAGTTACAGAATGAAGACCAGACGTTTTGCTAAAAAAAAATACATACACTTACATATATAAACACCTACATGTGTGTGTGTGTATGTGTGTGTGTACATATGTATATGTGTATACATGTACAATATGCGTGTGTGTGTGTGTATATATATATATATGCGTGTGTGTGTGTGTGTGTGTGTATTCACACATTCCATTATTTTCCTTCTGTATTGTTTTAACAAGGTCCATGGACATAACTCTAAAAATATTCTTATAAATGCTTGGCTGCCTGAATTGCACACATATATAAATACTACAGTGTTTCACTAGCTCTGCCGTCCAAGAGTTGGAGTCATTCTCACCACCTGCTCTCCGTTCTATACCAGGTTTTGGTGTAAACCTACGTGTCTTTGAAACAGCCACTTGGGAGTAATTAAAACATTGTCTCATTTTTTAAAATATTTTTCTCTGTGGCCGACAGATGGTCCGTAGGTACCACAACAAAAGTTTCCTTTTGTCTTGGACGACTGAACATTTGAAACAAATGGCACTCAGCAATTGCCAAGAATTAGACACACACTTTACCATGAACGTGATGGCTTTCAAATCACCAGGAAGCCGTTGCATTGATGAAGGGACTATGTAAGATCCTACATAATTTGTGTGCATAGAGGTACAGTATTTGCTATCAGTATGGCATCTTAATATACTGTAGATTTGATTTGGCTTTTAAAAATATACTTTCATTGGTGTAATCTGACTTATTGAGGTTGATTTCAAAATACATTTGGCTTGGAATAAAACAGCTAATGTTAATTTATCCTCTGCTACAAAACAAAACCAGCCTGATCCAGTTTGTGCTAATGTACTGGTCTTAGCTGGTTTCCCATCCTGACCAGCTGACAAGTGCTTAAAACCCTATAAAACCAGCAAACAAACCAGTCTGATCAGGCTGGTGGACCAACTAAGACCAGCTTACTTTTTATCAAAGTGCACATAAACGCAACTGTTAACAGCTAACAGGGAACATTTTCAGAACGTTTTCATGAAGTTATCAAATAAGTTCTTGCAGTAATGTTAATAGAATGTTAACATTATGTTTCAAGCGTTATTCTTATGTAGTAAGTTGAAGATTTTAAACAATGTTTAAATATAATTTAACAATGAAATTGTGTTTTAGGTTGCTAGATATACTGTAGGTTACTTGATCTATAAGTTACAGTTGAATTTTCTACCAAACTGAGTCTATATTTGAGACACTTGACACTTAAAACGGTAAGAATGAAATGTTTCTTATAAGAACCTTTGACTGAGTGGTTCTTTGGGGAACCAAACATGTTTGTTTTAAATGGAAAGGATACTGAATATTTATTGCAATGAGGACCTATTTGTTAGAATATCTAAGTTGTCACACTGGGCCCTGCCATTAAACAGCTTAATGAATGCCTTTCAGAAACCATACCATATACAGACAGTTAACAGTTCTAGACTATGGGGATCACTAGATCGTAAATAAGTTATTTAATCCTCATCTGCTTGTTTGCTCTGCTTATGAGAAGGAATAACAGCAACATACCAGAATCATAAAACCAGTAAGCAGGTGGTGAAGTCTTAACATCACAATTCTCAAGTGCAATAACTACAATAAAAACAGGTTACCCGAATATAACTATTCAAACTAAACAAACTTAATGTGATCAAAGCTTTGCTCTCAGTCTTAGAGCAGTGGGCGCTCTGTCTTACTTTGCATGTTATTTGCCCCACAAATGTGTTTATTATGACTGCTACACAGCTGGAGTTTGATTAGGAAGGAAAGGTGCTATTCATCATTCTATAACATAATGCCACAGTATCTCAAGACCAGCAGATACAGCCAGACAGTAATCACGAATGATATTCTTACAACTCGGTTCTTACTGCTGTAAACATTCAATATCCTGTCCATTAAAGCAACCGTCTTCTGCTTAGCTCAAGTGTCTCAGGTAATGAGTCTCGATTGAGCCTTAGAGAGACCAAGTACACTGGATATATCTGAAACTATATACAGGCTGCATGTTGTAAGAGTGTTCCTTTAGCTCAGATAGTGGAGCATTGCGTTAGCAGCGCAAAGGTTGTGGGTTCGATTGCCAGGAAATACACACACACACACACACACACACACACATGATCAGATGTATAGCTTGAAAAAGTGTTGAATGCATAACTGTGAATGTAAAAAGCATAAATGAAACAGAGTCTGTGTGAGTAGCTTGATGTTAATACTGTGTACATGAGGAAGTGCCACAGAAACATGTTCACTTCACAATCTATTCAACTACTTCACCCCAGCTGAGCAACACACAAAAAAAGAGGAGAAACGTGATTACTTGAGCTGGTGAAAGACAACTCAGACTGACAAATGGCGTCTCAAAGCGAAGGTGGATTGGTTGCTTATTGATTGGTGTATACAGTGGAAAGCAGGATACTGTAGTTAGAATAATGAACAAGGAGAGAAAAGACGACAGATAACAGATTGACTGTTTAGAAGGGAGAGAACGATAGCATAGCGTGACCGTCCCTCTCGTTCAAAGCACAGCTTGTTCTTTATTTCTGAATTATATTTATTGTAGCCTCAACAGTGCTGACTTAAAAGCCATTTTTAGAAAAACTAGATGGTGTGAGACAATCATGTAATTAAAGACCTTCTTGCGTTCTAAACAAATAACCAAGATGCCAGATTTTAGTAAGTTTTAATATAACGTTCGAGTGTGAGGCTTAACTATTTCCTGTAATGGAAATATATACATTACAGGAAATGTATATTCGCTGTCCTTCGCTGTGGTCACTCAGAGAATATTGAGTCTTCAGGAATAATTGTTGAAGCTTTGAGGTGTCCTACATGCACATGTCTACCGTGGTGTGTTTGTTCCAGACCTGAAAAAGGGGTGATCAGTTATAATTGGGAATGTCTACTGTACAGTGTCTGTCCTCCAGCAGTCACATACATGTTGTTTTCTGGGCCATTATCTAAAGGCTTTGTCTGCCATTTGCTGAGAAAAAAAACATGAGGATGTCGGGCTATTCATTACCAAAATTGATTTATTTACATCCCAAAAGGAATTCTGTGGCCCTGCTCCTCTCCATATAGATCTGATCTGGGAGTCTGAGATAGTGGCTACATAAATATTGAACAGAATATTAATGTTGTCATCACTGCACTGTTCTGTATTGGGGGTTCGGGGATGGAAGGCTGGCCCACTCAGAGCCATAAGCAAAACCTCAAAGGCATTCGGGGCCATAAAACGATGAGAGGCACAGCTGCCAGACAGGAAAACAGAATGTTCCCTTTTGCTATTGGTGATGTGTCATTGGCATTTTTTTTACTTTAGTAATTAATGCAATAAACAAAGCAATAGAAACATGGAGAATGAACTATATGCTTTACAACACTGTGATTGACATTAAATACATAGACAAGTGACAGGATGTCCTACATGAAGTGGGTGTCATAATATGTTCTAAGATGCTCACAAAGTCACAGTTTCACCTAAAGAGTTACATTTCTATAAGAATGAGTAGAAAACTCTAAATCCAGTTGACTCAAAGTGGAAACATCTCTTATAATCTCGCCCAGGTTTGATGAAAAGCTATTGTAGATATTCATTATAATTATAGTAATTTTACATGTAATTATAAAGAACAGTAATACAATGCATCTGTTTTTTTCAAACATCAATTCTCTGAATAATGACGCAGTTCTCATGTTTTGGTTATCTTTTTGGTTTAAATAATATTCATGTTTTTCCAACGTACAAAGCACAAAACCTTTCACAGACCTTACATCCACATTTTTATATCTACTTATTTATGCTACAACATGACAAAATTGATTGCTTATCCTCTCCAGTTGATTTCACACTGTTTTGTTTGGGTAAATGAAAGTAAACAGGATAATATTTAGAAAAGAAATACATGTTGAAATACTGTTAAAACAATGTTAATTATCCAGCTGCATTTATAATTCTTTTATTTCAGCACATTGTTTTCTTCCCATCATCGGGAAAAGAGGACATGAATTTTAGAGAGGGAGGTAAAAGGAAAGGAGAGATAACAGTCTTGGCAATTATCCTGGATTCAGATCTGTAATTAATGTTAGTTTATCTTTCTTTCAGTTTAGGGGGAAGGTGGGGGGAGAAAGATTGTAGATTTCCTGCGTTAATCGTAAGCTCAGCTGAATTTTGCCTTGTAAAAAACACAAAGGCAAAAAAAAATCAATGGTGTCTGATTGAGCTCTGCTTCAGGAGTGCTTTTGATAAAAACACAATGAAAGTGGCCCAGTGTTTCTGTTTCTGTTTGGCCTCGTGGGACGGGGCAGTTTCAGACCAAACGTGGCAATTCATCAAGTTTTTCATTGGGAAGGTTGTTGTTGATTGAGCCCTTAATTCAGAATGACACCGAAAATAATGTTATTTTACTTGATCTGTGATTTTGATGAAATGCAGTCATCTCTTGTGAATTGGTGACTGTTGCTAAGGACCTGAGGGAGCTGCCACAATAACTTCATGTTGTCAGCTGGGACACAAAACCAAATGGCCTGTATAAAATCACACAGAAGTTCAGAACCTAATTTGTTTTAACAAACCAGGAAAACCAGAGTGGCTTGTCAGTGCAATGTGCTTTAATGTGTGATTATATAGTTCAGGGACAAAGATTTGATTGACTCGCAATAGGTTTACACCAACATGAAGCTGACATTGTAGTATTAAAGACTTGTTTACAGTTAGACGAGTGTCCATCTTACGTACAAATCACTCGCAAAGCAGTTTAAAGCTGCATTCAGTAATTTTCATCTCTCTACCGCCATCTCTGTTTAAAACATAAAATTGCAGGTTATTTTACATACTTTTTATTATGTATGTTGAAGTCAAATGAAGCCATGACCCTTGAAATCAGATCTCACTGCTCAAATTATAAATCGTTATGATAAACTTGATTTTTGTTCATTTTTAACCCAAAAGAGTTCCAGATTGCAGCTTCAAGCAGACATCCAATAATTTGTCAAAGGGTGATTGTAATAATAGTTAAAATCACGTGACCAGATGTCCAGTGGAATCAAGCAAACATCTGGCATTTTAAAGAGACGATTCGGGTATCTGGACTGTAGACATGAATTGATAATAGAGTCTTAATTAAGTGTCATGTCTTCTGAACTGAAAACTCCTGCAAATTGCGTTTAGCACAGATTCTGTAGCCGTGTTGCTTTAGCACCAACATCGAACGTGCAGAAAGTCACTATCAGGGGGCAAGACTCATTTTTAGTGGATTCCCCCCGCAGTATTTGCATCAATAATGCAGAGCAACCGGAAAATGTTGCCAGGTAAGCATGTGGTTTTAACATGTAGAATGCGCTGGAATCTCGATTATAAATACATCACAAAGGGGGGTCAACCCGGTTCAGGGCCAGACAGATCATCTCTCTCTCTCTCTCTCTCTCTCTCTCTCTCTCTCTCGTTGTTTATATCTCTCTCTGTCTTCCCACTGTTGGAGGAAATTCTGCTGACTCCAAAACTTTACCTCAGAAAAATGGGGATCCAAAAACAATAGCAGAAAATACAATTTGCATCTGTGTCCCTGAGCCAGTGGGATTTAGTGTTCTCTTACGAAATTCATGCAATTAAACTTTATTTAAGCTACAGCCGTACCCTCCCAGCACTGCGCATTCAACACTATAAACATATTATTTTTATACATCATTGTAATCTTTTTTCAGCATTTCTTTAATTTTCGCTGAGTTACAAAAAACATTTTGGTTATTTTAATACAGTAAAAATACATCACGTTTAAAATAATTATTAATAAGTAAAAATGTGCTTAATTGTCATTTAAATGTCAAGTTAAAGCTGCAGTCTGTAACACTTGTCTCTCTGTCGCCATCTCTGTTTGATACATAGAATTGCAGGTTACTTTACAACTCAAATTATAAATGATTATTATAAACTTACCGTTGAGAATTGGCATATCATTTTGTAATGTACTTGATCAATAACTGATTTTTGTTTATTTTTAACCTAAGAAAGCTTAAAACATCTCAGTGGTTTTAGAATTTATAAAATTTGGTATGGAAAATATAATTCTTTACATAAAGCTTTACATTTATCTTGTGTTCATATTTAAGTGATATGGACAGACAGGCTTGTTCCTGCTGTGTGCTGAGACAGACTGTTAAGGTCAGTGAGTTAATCAGTGATATTGACCCATAAAACTCATAAGTATCTTTTCTGAACCGTAAGGCTGTGAAATAAAAGTGACGTGTGCCACTCGGCTAACCACCATCAACTGACGTGTGTGAAAGCTGATGTCATCATCTAATGAATTCTTTACCGTAATGAATCGACCCTGACGATCAGATCTGGTCTGTCCCGCTGTGAGTGTCTCTCGAGAGGACAGGTGCTGTGACTCACCTGCTTTACATCAGCTCTGAGTCTAACGAGGACACCGGGCTTTTTTAAAACAATAGAGCAGCATCTGGGAGCAACGAGGGGGACTTGTTAGCCGGCGAAGGACCCTGTACTGTGTCACCCTGCCTTTTGTCAATGCAATTAATGACCACACACAGCGGGTCTGAGAAACACCACCAGGCTTTTTATTAGATTTAACTAAGGCAGCCGCAGGAGTTGCGGCCGTAACCATTTCCTGTCGGCTTTGGCAGAAAAACATGGGACTGTAAAGCAGTAATTTATGTTTAAATGCATTTGGCATGAAAATGTTAGGGGAACGTTAATTGGTTTTTAGCACACTGTGAGTGTATATGTTGTTGTTTGTTTGATGTGTGACGTCAGACTCACAAGCGGATGGAGCTAAAGACAGCGTGTGACTGGATCTCAGGAGATCTTTGCTGTGAAAAACAGTCACTGTTGTAGTTTTTAATAATCACTCTGTGTTTCACTGCTTCACAGAAAGTTTATTTGGCAGAAACTGGCAGAAAAGTCATACAAAGCTGATGATTAAATCCAGATGATTATAATGTTTAGAAAGGCAACTCATATTTTTTGTCATTATAAGCATGTTTGCTTTTAAACTGTGGATGAATGCGGAGAGTTGCCAAGAGTCTCTTTTTGAGCTTTATACAATAATTTATTGAAAATGACGTGAGAAAGATGGCAAAAAAGAAAGACCTACCTTTAGTCATTCAGAATGTGCTCAATAGCTCCAGTTATCTGTTTAGAAAAGAAAAGAAAGGTTGAGAAATTCTTAATTGAAATGTGTGTTGTGGCATTCATTGGCATGAGGGCGTTTCAATGGCTGTCAGTGAGTCAGGTGGGAAAGTTAAGGAGAGAAAAAAGGAGTGAGAGGGAGAAATCGGTGAGGATCCTTGAAGCTGAAGTGACACAGAGCATAACTCACACTCATTGCCCAGTGAATAATGAAGAATGGACTTTCTGTGGGCACCACCATCACCAGTGATATTATCTCTATAGTGAACAGCATCTAACAGAATGAACATATCAGTTTACATCATTAACACGTTTACAGTATCTGTATATTTAATCATCTGGACACTTTTCATCCAAAGTGACTTACAAATGAGAAGACAACACAAGCATTTTATCAATAGCCATTAATATTGAAACACTAAATTTTATGAGCAAACTGGAGTTGGTAACAAAATTAGTTGTGTTTATGGATTAGTTAAGCAATGGCAGGAAAGATGACGGGTGAGAAACAGGGTCTCAGCAAACAGGAAATGTTCTCAGAACATTGGCTAACAATCTTTAAAAAGCTATCAAAAGAGTTCTTGCAGTAACATTAGGAAAACTTTTATTATAAACTTTTGTTATAAATATTATAAATCAAAATTTTTATACTTAGTTTGTTAGTGGAACATTATAGAATTTAAACAAGTTTGAATAACGTTTCTATAACAACCAATAAGGTTAGTACAACGTCTAAATAAACTTGACGTTTGGAATATGACGTTTTAAAGTTTTTTTATTTTTAAAACTTAAAAAATAAAATTGTTGTTTGTTGTTTTTGTTACTTAATGGAAACATTCTTACAAACTGAAATTGTTAGCTGGGGTTTTTGCTGGGATACAAACCTGCATCGACTGCATGAGCACCAAAGATCAATGTTTCTAATGCAAATGGGCTAACACGCAGGTTTATTATATACAAATCTGCTGTTTGTTTCATATTGAAATGACTGGAGTTTATTTGTCAGGGTCTGTGTTTAAACTTTTTGAATATTAAAATGTTTCCTCAGTGTTCTTGCTGATAGAAATGGACAAACATGCTGTTTCTGTTTGTTAGACAAACATTCACAGGCTGTGGCTTTCACTGCATTTTAGCACACAGTGTAGAAAATATTCTCACAAGGTAATTTCAAGGCCAGTTTTTGATGACTCTTCTACAGATTCAATTTGAGGGCACTCGGAAAGTGAGTTCGGTCGGGTCATAGAATATCGCTGCCCAGAACCTCAACCTCTGATTTTGTGTGTTTTTCAAAACAAAAGTGACGAATGGATGTGATAAACAACATGTAGGATTTTCTTGAAAGTAGCTTCATTGCTGCCCTTAAAGAAACAGTGTGTGCCAAAAATGAAAATTCTGTCATTATTTACTCATTGTGTTCCTGTAGCTCAGTTGGTAAAGCATTGTGTTAGCAGCACAAAGGTTGTGGGTTCGATTTGCAGGGAGCACCTGTACTGATAAAATGTGTAACCTCATTGTACTGTCACTTTGGATAAAAGTGTCTGCCAAATGCCTAAATGTAAATTTCCATGTCTTTGTAAAAACATAAGAAAACAGATAAGAGCCTACTCTGAAAAAATCTTTAGTCACACATCTTTTTATACACCAAACAATAAATATTTACAAATCAGTAAAAATACCAGAATACTAAAGAAAGGCACATGCACGAGTCTAGAACAGACCAGAAACAATTTTATAAATGCACTTTCAAAAGCTCAATAAACTACAGGACTGCTTCTTATCTATCTGCTCCCATAGGAGTCTCAAACTCAAGCATATAGATTTCTCCTGTAGCACCTAATATATCCAGACGCCAACACACAACCCCCCAAACACACACACACACACACGTCCGAAAGAAACACTCAGACAATCTTCTTCAATCTCCCTCAGTGTGATAAAAGAGCTCACGTGTTGATAAACAGCCAGCTCTGCCTCCACTTTTGAGGGAGGAAATTGAGGAAAAACGTCCCAGCATTCTGTATTGTGCAGCTCATGTCTTGATAATAGAGAAAATGTGTTTGACATTGTTCAACACGATGAAGCAATCACTTCAGATGCCACTTGATTTTGGCACACAGCCGCAGCAGCGCCGTTACCCGGTAACTGGTAACCCGTGACGTGTTTTGCTTTTGTGGGAAGCATGAGGCTCACGTCTCTGGTGTGACATCATGAGTCTCAAACAAGCATTGGTGGAAAAGCACTGCAGACTGATGTTTTGGGCTGCTTGTTTATCTTTGTGTCTTGCTTCTAATGTAAGGGCACAGTTCAACACAAACAAGCTCATTAACAAGAATAGGATGAATTTGTTCTGTGCTTATTTTCCCAAAGTGTGAATATGGAAATGATGATGACTCTGCAGGGTGTGTTTGTGGACTTTCAGCAGTACTGGGATCTGGAAAAGTCTTCCCTTATTTTATGGGGGGTCAGGGGCACTTTTTTGTTTTTGGCAAAAGCATAATCACAATATTCAGTTGTGTTTGAGCAGCATTTTAAATGGTTTTGATGCTTATTGTGGTGCACTAATTCCAGCTAACAATTTTAGATTGTAAGAATGTTTCCTTAACGTTTCTGCTACATAACAAAACATTTAGGAAGTTTAAGGAATGTTCAAAATGTCCAGTTTTTACAGTTGTTTTTATGTCCGGTTAATTCTGTAACTTTTTAAAAGTTTAACTACGTAACAATAACGTTTTTGATATATGTTGTTTTTTTCATATATAAAAAAATAATAAAAAACAGAGTACTGCTAGAATGTTACTGTTAGAATGTTTTTGATAACTTTAAGAGAACATTAGCCAATGTTCTGCTAACTCTCCCTGTTACCTGGAACGTTCCTTATCTGCAAACACTTTAACCCAACAACATTTCTACAAACTAAAACTCTTATTGTTGAGCCATTGAATCACACATAACTGCATTGCAGCTGTCTCAACATATCTTAGTGCATTTGTTCTCAGAATATTAAGCTTTTGCCCCTTAAACTTGCATTCAAACGTTGTGTTTTGTTACTGGCAGATATAACCACAGAAATGATGTTGACCTGTGCTCTCTTACCTACATAATGAAACCCGGCAAAGGCAGAATGTTATAATTTCACAGATGTTGTTATCCTGGCACACATTGACCCAGCACTGCTGTATGGTAACGTTCACATCAATGCATCTGTGTGTGTCTGTGCAAGTCTGTGTTTGAACGGATGAAAGCTTTAAATCAAAGCCAAAGTTTGTGACATTGTCAAACAAGAGTAAGAAAACAACTTTCTCCACCATCTGCGTCGCTGTGCCCTTTTCTCTAAAGAAACGGCACATCTCTGTTAGTTCTAGAGCCCCCTGCTGCGTCTCCACCCTCTCAAGGTTTTTCCCCCTCTGTGTTTTTTTTAAATCAAGGCAGATCCAGACTTCTTGGATAAATAAAATCATCCGGCACAAATGAAGCTCAGAACGCAGAGAATTTTTGTCTTACACTTTGCATGACACACTTTGTGTGCGTTTTTCATGTAGTGTACTTGTGGTGTACCCAGTGATGCTGATGTTTACTGTTAATTTATTTTTTACCTCCTTTTTTTGTAACGCAAGAAATGAGAATTAATAATGTTTAGCGGCTTAACCTTTAAATAACTGCCTATAAAATGTACATTGCATACAAAAAAACTCGTATAAGGTGGATATTTAACATATAATTGATCATTTTCTTGTGTATTACGGAATCCAGTCTTTAATGGAAAAGCTTTAAAGTCGAGCATTTCAAACAGATGTGATATTAATAGCGGCCCCTGAGCCCTGGCTGTTGCAGAGGATTCTGGGTAATGAACGGCAGCTCGGTTGGGGGTTTACTGGACGAGATCCAGTGAAAAAATCTCAGAGCAGACACCTGCTCAAACATCTGTCAGCAATGACCTCTGTAGCTTTATTATACCTTTAATCTATCAGAGCAGACGTACACAAGCCATTTAGCTAACAGGGAATGTTCTCAGAACGTTGGCTAACCATCTCTTAAAGTTCTTTCAAAGTAATCAAGAATGTTTTAGGGAGCAGTACAAGAAACGCGGGTGGGTGTCCCCACCAAAGCTGAGACCAAACCTACGCCCTTGCTCTACTGTATAAACATACATAGAAAACAGCTCATGTGCATGGATGCGCATTAAAACACAACTCGGTCACATGCGTGCAGGCATGCAAGCATGCAGCATTACAGGGACACAATAAATAGCTGCACTTTTAGACTCAAAATGTATTTAAAGTGACCTCTCCAGGTATTGTTATTGTAAGGAAACCATTCGGTTATTCAAGCAGAATTGTGTGGGTTCTGCAGACTTGTGTCAGATGACTTTAAATGGCGAGTCCCCACTTACGCCACACTGAACTTCTCATCTGGCTTCTCCCTCAATCTGTAGAGGATGATTTCTGTGTTCATAGTGGATAGAGAAGTGAATGGATTCTGTGTACTGAATACAAATGAAAGAAGAAATGGTTTGAGTGAGACTTCACCAACATCAGGACAAATGCAGGAAGCTTTATAATGTATGTTTTTATATTGTGTTATACCTTCACCTTGAATTAAAAATATAGATTTTTATATGTGATGTGTGTGTGTGTGTGTGTGTATACTGTATATATATATGTGTGTGTGTGTGTGTGTATATATTTACTGTATGTGTGTGTGTGTGTGTGTGTGTGTGTATATTCTGTGTATATATATATATATATATAACCTACAATTGTAAGTTGGGTGCCTGTTTGCCAGCACAGAGTGACATTAAAAGCTTTGCTCCTTCCCTTCATCTCACTCAGCTCTCATTGATGAGGTGAATGGGTCTCAGGGTCTGAGC
The DNA here is from genome assembly GCA_036877625.1 of Ambastaia sidthimunki. NCBI lineage: Eukaryota > Metazoa > Chordata > Actinopteri > Cypriniformes > Botiidae > Ambastaia > Ambastaia sidthimunki. The sequence goes on from JAZGTK010000642.1 coordinate 15,560, forward strand.
CCCAGATGAGAAATTGCCCTCGTGTCCTGGGCACCTGAAGAAAGCACAGCTCTCCCATACCCAACATCCTCCTCTGTCTCCCCAAATACGCCTTCGCTTTCATCATCCACAGAAACAAATAGCCAGGGCCAAACCTGGGACAATCATTTATTTGGCTAATTCTTTTCGGCGACCTTACAGAACAGCAGGTTTTATTTGTACCTGCTTTGATAGATGTCCTGGCAGTTTTTTGATTACGACACAATTCGATCAGGCTTCTGTAAAAGTAATAACGAAAAATGTTCAACTGTAAACCTGCAGGAGACCAAACGACTGTGAAAAGAGTTTTTAAGTATATAAGACGCTTTAAAAACACGCTTTTTCATTTTTATTGATCTTGTGTTGTCTTGCATGTTAGAGGTGGGGGCAAAATCGATATTTTCAATAAGTATTGTGATATGTTACCACATGATATCGTATCGATATGGAATCAATATTTGTAGTTACATTTTAACATGCATAAAGAAGATTTACCAGAGAAAGTCTGTGAGAAGGAAAAACATACTGTAGTGTTAAGACAACACACGCTCGGTTATTTATTGGATAGAACTGAAACTCAAATTATTCTATAGAATATAACAGCACAAATCAAAGTCCAACGTAGATAAAAGAAAATCAAGTGAGTAAAAGATTACAACCTTTCACAGTTTTTAATAACTATAAACAAAGTTTAATGTGCAATAAAAAGACCATTTATTAAACCAAGCTACACAGAATCACATGTAAAACTTGACTTCAGTTGTTGTGATGGTCACCTGGAGACTCACACCAGTGTAAGCTTATATACAAAGAAGATTTATTGGTGTCAGTGACAGCAGTAGTTTCAGTCTTGTGTGTTGTGATGAAGGTGCCAATAAATCCATATTTCAGTTACATTCACATGTACAGCCTGTCTTTCCCTGTCAAACATTTCAGACCTGCTAATAGTATTAAGGAAACACTAATCAATATTTTCGGCTGAGGGGCTTGTAACCTTCCATGTGAATGACCCCCAGCGAACAGGGAACATTCTCAGAACGTTTGCTAATGTTTTTTATAAGGTTATGTCAAAGTTATCAAAAGTGTTCTTGCAGTAACATTAGTAGAATGTTTTATATATAACATGTATATAAAAACATCATTCTCAAGTATAGTTTGTGGTACATTTTAAAACGTTACAGAATTAAAATAAATGTTTGAATAACGTTCACATAACCAAGTTAATACAGTTTCTAAAAACTGGATGTCCCTGAAATGTTGTTACTTAATGGAAACGTTATGGAAGCATTCTTACAACCTAAAACTCTGACACTTATACTGTGTTAAGTATTGGATTATTTCTGCCATACAGTGTCATAGTATTGAAATATGTGACATCACAGTGGGTAGCTGTAGGTTTCATTTAGTGGCTTTGTGGTTGTCTGGTTCGGTGTGTAATGATGTGCTGATGCTTGCCTTTGATTGACAGCAAGGCCGGGTCTGTTTGAAGAGCCACGCAGGCACTTAATGGGAGTAATGTGTTTTGTCAATGCCGAAATCATTTAGGCGATAAATAGAGGGTTATTGTCCAAGTGCCGGGGTAGTCAACGCTGGCTTGGATGATCTGGGCAGTGCAGAAGGCATTGAAGGATCATTTGTCTGTCAGATTGCATTTAAAGAGAAAGTGCCAGATATTATCAGTCAAACCCTTCACCATCTCTGCCTCAGACTCTTTAAATAGGGCAGAGAGAGATGCTACGAAAAACAGTCCGTGGGCTTTTCTTCAGAGCGTCGTTCAGAGATTATGAGGTCCTTAAAATTTTATTAGTTTATTTGTTTATTCATTTTTTTATGAAAATAATTGACAAAGATTTTCAACATATCAAAATTGTTTATTAACGGTTTATTTGAAGAGGCAGTGTTGTGAATTCCATGTCACTAGCAGCACCAAACGAAATTTAGATGTTTCTGTTTTTTTTTGTTTGAAAAGATGAAGGTTTGGGATTTTGCAGTTCTGTTTGCTGCCACTAGAGGCACCAAAATTTACCCTCAAACACAGCGATGTTCATTTTTATACTAAATGTAAAAATAGGGAAGGCAGTTTCAGAGAGGCTAGCGATAGTAAGCCAGCTTTCAAAGCATAAGATCTTCAGCCACACCTTCTCTTCAATAGTGTGCAAAACAGTCTGACAGGCAAGTAGGATCAAATGCAATGTTTCAATGTTTGGATGAACACTTTATGGTCCTGCATCTACCACAGAACATGTGTTTATATAATTATATTTACTGTAGACTGCTTAGTGACCACTGTCAGAATGTGAAGAGACTTTCAACCAGTATAAAGAAATTCTTGAAAGACTCGCTTACTCTGCTTATAAGTATGTCTGACAAGACAACCGTCATGGTATTTTCAAGGCCATCCATATCTATACTACCACAAACAAAGTTGAAGTTTGGTGGCTGCCGTGGTTACCAATGTATAGTGATGTCACGTGCTGTACTCCAATCCTGTTTGAGAGAAAGAACTATTGAGCATTCTAAATTGCTTTATTGAACATTCCTCTGAGCCTGAAGGGGCAAAGCATGCCAGTGTGACTTATCAGTCGTCTTTATTCTACAGAACGTGAAGCTGTGACAACATGACCACAGGGGCTACAACAAGGCACAGCAATTTAGAATGATCCACACCACTTTGTTCTGCAGCCTCAAGCAGTCGAAAAAGAATGTTTGACTTTTTCTAAAGGCTTGTTTTGGGGAACAAACACAGCGGCGTGTTTACATTCAGAATGTACAGTATCAATGTGGCTTGGAGAGGGAGGGAGAGATAAAAGTGTGGAGAGGAAAATAAGAGGAGTGTAATTATAAACACACTCCACCTGTACTTCAAAGCTTTTAACATTGTCAGCACGAAGGAAATCTGGCTGGGAGGCTAGTGTATCTAAATTGCATTTCGTTGTAATTGTTCCTCAAATCACTGAATTCTGGAGTGTTTGTGCTTTGAAATGCACACCTCTGACTCTCTCAGATAAGATAGCTGGCTTGTGTTGGGCCACTTTTTGTTTGTGGTCTAATTTCATCCCCCAGTTCTCATTTCTGATTTTAATTGTAGAGTTGCTGACTTTATATCTGTCTGCACAACAATTAGAAATGTAACAAGCAGAATATTTATTCAATTTTTGTTGTGGTGATGATGAAACTGAGTAAAATATTCAAAAGTTAGCTTGCACTTTGCATTCAGACTTTGCATGTGTGATCCATATGGGCTTTAGTGAATATGAGGGCCCTTAACAGGGAACGTTCTTGAAACGTTGGCTTGCATTCTGTAAAGGTTCTCTCAAAGTCATCAAAAGTTCTTGCAGTAACGTTAGTAGAATGTTTTTTTTAAACATTATATATCATATATGTCAAAAACTTAAGTTGTTAGTGTGACATGTTTGTATTGGTAGAAGTTTAAATACCATTCTTTAATCAAACAATAATAGAATGTCTAAAAACCTGGACGTTTTGAACATTTTGAACATTCCTTTAAACATTTTTTAATTAATAGAAACATTAGGGAAACATTTTTACAACCTATAATTGTTAGCTGGGTAACAACGCTACTGTCCTGCGTCTTTAACTAAATGTAAATGTAGACACTCTATCTTTGGAACTTTTGCATAAAATATACATTTTGAATCTGATTATTTGATTGTAACTTGCTGGACTGTCGGTCAGTACATCTGCAGAAATACTGACTGGCATTCAAATGTATTATCTAAGGTTTGATAAGGTCCAAACCAAATGCATTTTTTTACACATAGGCAACTGGCATCTTCAGGTTTGATCATATTGCTGTCTCATCTGTCTTGGATTGCCTTCACACTTGATTTTTGACTGTCTCCCCCCCACCAGTAAGCTGCTGGAAGTATAAAGAGTTAAGCAACCTTCTCTCACCCTACGTTTACTCTCACTAATAAGAGATGGCCAATTAAAACTCTTTAGAGCTGCGGTCTGATCAATACACTCCCAGGATCTTCCTAAACCGAGAGAGAGAGTAAAAGAGAGGCTGTATTTATGATCCTATTCTCTCTCAGTCTCTGGAGAGAGACGAGCTATTGAAAGATTCGTATTGACTTTCCATGCCGCGCTTTCATCTTGTTTTATTGCGTTGTGGCGCGCTGTAGTTTGGCTGTGGGTGATAAGAGGGTGGAGGGGAATGGATAGGGTGTCGGGCTGAGAGAGGAGGCTGGGATCTCATGGGCTCTGCCACTGCAGGGAGCTCCATTACGGAGAGAGGGAGACCGCCACAAGAGGGGGGCAATTTGAGCAATGCTGTGTAACCTCAAAGCAGCAGGATGCCAGCCACCCACTCTCGTGTGTGTGTGTGTGTGTGTGTGTGTGTGTGTGTGTGTACAAGTTATATTGGGTTACAAAATGGTTTTCTATTCTGGGCAAAGATTAGAAACAAACTCTGCATCAAAAAGGTCTGTATAGATGGTAGTCAGTTAGCAAACAAGTTTAGGTTGTAAGAACGATTCTCTAATGTTTCCATTAAGTAATTATGTACATTAATTTAATAAGTTAAATTTTTATTTTGAAAGTTCTAGGAATGTTTAAAATGTCCAGCTTGGTGTTTTTTAAACAGTGCTTATAGGAATGTTATTGAAACATTTAAACATGTTGATTCTGTAACTTTTTGAACATTCTACTAACAACTACAATAACNGTTTTCTATTCTGGGCAAAGATTAGAAACAAACTCTGCATCAAAGAGGTCTGTATAGATGGTAGTCAGTTAGCAAACAATTTTAGGTTGTAAGAACGATTCTCTAATGTTTCCATTAAGTAATTATGTACATTAATTTAATAAGTTAAATTTTTATTTTGAAAGTTCTAGCAATGTTTAAAATGTCCAGCTTGGTGTTTTTTTAAACAGTTGATGCTTATAGGAATGTTATTGAAACATTTAAACATGTTTATTTTGTAACTTTTTTAACATTCTACTAACAACTACAATAACGTTTTTGATGTATATCTCATATATATAATGTAAGAAAACGTTCCACTAATGTCATTGCAAGAACGTTAGCTGGGATGTTTATGGTAGTAAGGATTTCTAAGGTTAAGCGTGTTTTCAAAGTTTCGTCATAGTTTCTTATGGCCATTCATGGAGTTCTTTTTTCCCGTCCAATCACCTGAGTCCTAAATGTCATGTGACTCTTTATACAGCTGCAGGGGGACAACATCATGACATATTGCAAAACTATTGCGCAGGATTCACACTATTTACAGGTGAATGCGGCCAATGAAACAAAAGAAAACGTTTTCTAACCCTAATTAAATTTGATTTAAAAAATCACAAATCTTTGTTTTTGAAATCACAGAAGGTTAAACGATTAGGCAGAATAAGGTCCTGTAACTGTTGTCTGCAGGACACAAGAGTCTCCGGTGTGAAATGTGTCGTCTGATCAATATTCCTGTCAGACTGCATTAATCTCCATAAAGAATGTCACCTTAATGCCAGACATACACAGCGTTTGTGCTGCTGGGACGCTTGTTAAAGTATGAATCAGAGCCAGTGTTCAGCTGACGGCCTGCCAGAGTCACCAATGTCAAGCCAATTCTGAGGCATCACTCTTGTTTGCAATGAAACTGAACTCAAATCTGTTTTCAGTATTTATTTTTCAGAGTGTAAAATCAGTGTATCAGTTTGTGTCTTTCCACAGCAAAGATAAATCTCAATTGTTTCTTCTAAACAGCGATGAGAATACATGGAGAACAGATGGAGACTTCTGCAAAAGGCTCCTGCTTCTCAGAGAAAAAGCCGGCTAACAGAGAACGTTCTCATAGCGTTGGCTAGCGTTGGTATCAGAAATGTTCTTGCAGTCACGATAGTAGAACATTTTTTAAAGTTATATGTCATATATCATAAATGCTATTTTAAGTAGTTTTAAAAATAGTACTGAATATAAAAAAATGATAACATTAATAAAACTATAAATAAAACGTCTAAAAAACTGGACATTTTGAATGTTCCTAGAAATTTCATAATATCATTTTTAATGTTTGTGTTACCTAATGGAAATGTTAAGGAAACATTCTTACAACCTGAAATTGTTAGCTCGGAAATCCTTCAAAGTAATCTCACATGTGTCTTCTGGAGATTCGGGAGACAACAACGTCTCAACAACGTCTCAAACTGCGCTCAGGTTTCTCTTTACATTTGCCAGCTGTCAGTCTCAAGCAGAAGTTAAGGAGCGTGCGTTTACAGTTCAGCTCTGCTCTGCCTCCTCAAGATTAGCTAGTGCCAAACAAGTCTTCTGTTGTCATGGGAACTGTGATTAGTGTTTAACTGCAGTCCTCGCATCCACTCAGAATCACGGACGAGCTCACCCCGGCTATATATTATATATAGAACTCAAATATTGGATTCAATCTAAAGGACACGATGTGCTGACAGTGCAATGTAAGAGTGCAATTTATATCACTTTTTTCTTTTCATTGACAATTATAAACAGCAAAACCACTTTGCAATTACTTCAGAAAAAAAACACTCCGAATTCAGGGAAATCCGCGAGGAACCGGCCATTCTATAGGAAAATGTAATTAGGAGGAGAAAAGCTCTCCAGGTTGCTTGTTGCCTATGTATAAAGATTAGTGTTTCTGCTTTAATCAAGCAAGGATGAATCTAGAGTTTTAAAGGAAAGGACTTCCTTTTTCTTCAGTTTATTAGACTGTCTTTCCCTGTGAGAAATGGCAAATAATGGCTTGGACGCTTTCCAGCTCAAATCCCTTCTTGATTAGATTTAATAAGCTTATGGGCCTATTGTAATAGGTTTGAAATATGATATTAAGGCAGCCCCTCGAATACCTCTTTTGATGGTGCAAAAGGACATTAAAATTGGTGCTGAGAGACACAATTTATAAACATAACGTGGAGTTAATGGGTATGTAAAATTTGTTTACAATCTAGTGGAAGGAAATCCGGGCATTGCTATAATGTTTGCTTTTAATGCAGGTCTTGGAAACAAAGACATTAATATTTCTGTGTACAGTTTAAAATGAGAAGTGTTGGCAGGGTTATAATTTTTCACACAGTAGGGGAGACCTGAGAGTGTTGTAACATGTGGCGAGTTGTAACGGCTTCAGTTTAACCAATCTGATATTAGCTACAGGGGTATCACTATTGTACAGGACCACCACATTCATGAGATGACTAAAAGTTGTACAATTTTTTATGAGACAAATAACAAAACTTTACAATTTGTTATCATTGGAGGTATAAGCAGGTGTGTGTGTGTGTGTGTGTGTGTATTATTATTTACATAATAATGTCACCTTGTTTTTTTAATGTCAGTTACTGATTTGCTGTGATTCTTGGATTGCCTTTGACTCATTTTTAATTATGCACAAATCCTGATGAATAAGGTAAACAAATCAATTATTTGGCCTTGCTTGTCGACATTTTCAGAAGAACTAGTTTATAATTATCAGTCTAGCAAGTTTTTTGGTTATATAAAGTGCAAATTATACATGGTAATCAATCAATACTTATTAATTTTGATTTTGATGGAAGGATATGAGCACGTAGGTTTTTAAGCGACTCACGTTGACTCTCATTTACTCTAAAATCAGTTCCAAATCACCTAAAATCAGTTTATTTTTTATAAACTAGTTGCAAAAAAACATAATGCAGCATATCATGATTTAAACTACTTTTTCTGTTCCACAGTGGATCAGAACACAGTGTTTATCCACGGAATGAAAATGGTCTTGATACGCTCGTATGCTCTGGATATGCCGGATAAACTTTGGTAATGCTTACTGCCCTTTTTTTGGTCCTTTCAGAACCATGAAAATTAATGGAAGCTTTGCTCTCACTGTAGAGCTGCAGTAAAGAAAACTTAATAGATTTGGTTTCTGAAAAGTTCGATGGCCTGTTTCTGGAAATGGAGGGTGCGTTTCCTGATGTCTGATGCGGAGCTCTTGATGTCATGACACACGGAGAACGGCTTCCAACATATTTAAAGGAAGCAATTTTCCTTCACTCTGCAGCCCTCAGAAGACCTCTTCAAAAAGCCCTATAAACAGAGCATGTCTGCGTGTAAGTGTGCTGTAAAAACACAGTCTTGTGCTGGCTGAGCGGTAATCCGGGACAAAGTCAGTACAACTATTTTTAATACATTTCTTTAGCCCAACCGAAGACTTTTAAATTGTTTTTGTGAATAAAGTCTCATGGGTGTGTTCAAGCCCTAAAAAATCTTGAATTATTAGAGTTAATTTCTGCCTTCTTTTACTTTGCCATTATTTGGAGTGTTTTGTAAAAGCTAAATTAAAATCGTACATGGGTCTGTTTTGTCAAAGCACAAATCCTGGTTACCATAGTTATCTACTCATGAGAAAACAAGAAATTATCTGTTTACCTGTGTTTTTAGTTAAAATGCTACTGTGTAGCCAATATATATATGTATATGTGTGTGTGTGTGTGTGTGTGTGTGTGTGTGTATATATATATATATATATATTCATTAATGCAAAAAGTGATGCATGTCTTCTTAGGCTGTGTAAAGCTCTTAGCAAACATCCAACTAGAGGCTTCATCTTTGATTAATAGTAGCTTCTTCTACACGGTTGTTATAAACTAGTTAGGCTTCAGTTTCATTTAGACCCAGCCAGCCGATCCATAGCTAATGTGCAGCAGTCCAGCAGCACGTATCACTAGAGTGGAGCCAAAGATGTTTGCAGAAGACGCATTAGAGTTTAACAGTGACAGCATGGCGAGAAAGATAAAGAGTTTTGGAATAAACTTAACCATATCATTAGGCAAAAAAAAAGTTATTCTGAAGTTAGCACTTAGAGTTTAAACGTGTTTCAAGTTTTAAGAAACAGTTGACTCATAAAACGAAAGATCTTTCATTATTTACTCACCTCCAAATCTGTTTTTATTCACAACACAAAAGTACTGCTTGAAAATTAAGACAAAATACACGATAAAGAGAAGGTGGAGAGAGACACAGACTGAACACTGATGAGAGAAACTACACGTTCTCTGATCTCATGTTCTCTGCATGTGCATTGATATTAAACATCTATTAGCTTTAACAGAGGCAGAACTGAAAAGGATTTTGTATACTTTGACTCCTGGAGTAACAGGATGGTGTATAATTCAACAATAATTGTTATTTTGAAGTTTGAAATTAAATATTCATTTCAATCTCTGCTTGAAAACATTTAATTTAAATGTTACAAAAGACTTATAGGAACAAAGTATAGAATTATCCTTTAAGATCCAATCAAATTCTCCTGTCATTCGATTTAAATTATCATATTCACGAAACGGATTTCATCTTTTTAAATAATTCCCTCTTATTACCTCAAACGTGATGGTGAGGAAATATCTGTTCTCTGTTCATTTAACAGTCTAAGAAAGTGTAGCTTGTTAAACCATTACAGAGCACGGAAGTCATAAATCATAAATTACAAAACCTACAATCTCTTTAGATGCTTATAATATTCATACAGTTGAATATATGATACACCACGTCTAGGGGGGTCATCTGAAGACCTGGTCCTGCTGATGTGTTTGTTTCTTACCATGAAAAATTCCATCTTGATGTTGTTGGTTCAGCAGTGCCAAGAGACCCAACATCAATTTCAGCCTGTCTTATGTGATATGTGGCAGAAGATTGTTTACCTTGCGATGGCTGGGAACTTCATGGCTTGAAGGTTGCTTGTAGTATGCCGTCTCTTCTTCACTGCGTGTTTGTGTTTCAGAAGGCTTGTGTCATTTTGGCTCATCTCTCACTCCCCACTCAATCTTGTTACTTAAAGATGAAGGGGTCAAAGTTTCGGACTGGATCGTCTTGAGCTGATAGCTCACAAGGCCTCTGTGAGTTTGGAAGTATTACATTAGCCCTCAGGGATGCTCTGTATTACATTTGTCAGGTTTTCAAGATGAGAAACCGAAAGAAGGTACAGAGAAATTTGTTCAAGCACAGCGAAAGAAACATTTTTTTTGTTTATTTTCTTATTAAAAATACGTCTTATTAAAAATTGACTATTTAAATTGCTAAGTAACTTACAATAGCTTACAAATATGAGAGATGCATATGTGTGTGTGTGAAGGGGGTTGGGGGTGTTTGTGTATGTATATATATGTGTGTGTGTGTGTGTGTGTGTGTGGGTGGGTGATTGATCTGTTAACATATGCACCTTATTTAAAAAAAACAATGAAAAACATTTTCGTGCTGTTTGTGCTGAGAATATTTTTTGAGTCAATATCAGCTGTGGTAAATCGCTCTTATGCAAATGTGGGACAACAGCGAAGCAGCTTTCATTTCAGTTTTAGGGTTCGAAATCTGTTTCTTGCACCGTCTTACGTCATTTCCAGAAGAGTAGAAGAAAACCTTCTCATGTCACTTGTCAAAGCTGTGTACAGTCTAACCGCAACGAGCCGACCCAATAGCTCAGTTCAGATGGAAAGAGAGAGAGTCTCCAAGGTGATTATAATAGTGAAAGGTTAATTTGAGTGTTGGAGCCCCAGGGCAGAACTCTGAATAGAGCAGTATGGACTCAGACACAGAACCGCGAGCCCATTTAATTACAGAGAACAAGCTCCATTCACACAGTGGAAAAGGGCATTCACAAAATGGTGCTCTCTCGAGTGAAGCGTACTGAGAGGTGATGGTCCCTAAGATGACATTAGGTGGTGTTATGGGAGACAACCTTGGATGAGACTTTGAGAACCGGCCACTCTGAAGCTTAATGGGGCATAATGGACCACCAGTACAGAAGATCTGGAGAGAGAGACAGTAAGATCCTGGAGAATGCCATGTTCTATGGCTGAATGTTGGCATCTGATAAAGTGCTTGAATCAGAAATGACTTTTGATTTCATCTTTAGCTTTACAAAACCAGAGACATCAATCAGATTTTTCAGAGGAAGGTTCTTGGGTTTTAGTCATCAGGTTTAGATAAAGGGATGGGTTAGGATAGCTGATTAGTCAAGTTGTCATCCAACAATACCAATTTAATAGTTGATTAGTGATACTGAGTTTATCCATATATAGATATGGTGTGTGTGTGTGTGTGTGTGTGAGTGTATATCTATCTATATGTATATATGTGTGTGTGTGTCTCACCATTGTGTTCTTTTCATCTTTTTGTATCTGTCCTTCTTACACTATCCTTCTTTCACACACTGTCACATGGTCTCTCTCTTCACACGTTCTCTATGTGTGTGTTCTTTCACCCTGAGGGTCTTCAGTCCAGCAGGAGTAACTTAATCTTGTCGGGGTGCGTCTGGGTCAAGTGTCTAATCTGGTCTCGGATGAAAAGCAAACTGAAATCGTCGCTAAGACCAGCCTGGTGGAATTGGTTCCCTTTGCATTTTCGAGTGTGTCATTTATATTTCATTGGAAGGGAAGGACACCTGTTTAAATTGATTGGTTGTGTAGAGGATGCCGTGGAAGGGGAGACCACCCGGGGCGCCAGATGCGGTATAATCACGCTCAAAAATACAACGTAGAACGTTCTAGAACATCAGCACTTATTATTCCATTGATGATGCAGGATGATGTATCTGCTCTCAAAGAGGATTACAGACAAAAAACTTTTTGGATCATAATCCCAGAGTGAGCAGAAATATATGGTTTTTAATGGATAGTTCACCCCCCCTCAAAAAAACAATTTGTCATTTACTGACCCATGTTATTCAAGACTTTTTTTCTAAAGAAAGATGTTTAAAAAATCATCATATGGAAAAAGATGCAATGAAAGTGAGAATGTTATTTTGTCTTTTTGTACTAAAGAGAAAGAACAACGTGAGGGTGTGTTGATGAGGACAGAGTTACATTTTTGGGTGGGCTGTCTCTTTAAACAGCAGTATGAAGGACAGTTGTTGTTTTAGATATAAGCTCACAAAGTAAATGTAGCTGAAGGTCGTGCCAGTGGTGATGATTATAATATTTTCAGTGTTTTGTATTTTTCAGTGTACAGATAATAAAGTCAGAGCTGACACAGTGATTTATGTAAAGGTCACTTGAGCCACACAGAACACAAAGAGAAATGCTTTCTTTGAGAATTTTTAACCAACTCATTCACCTCTGTCTCTCTCTCTTTCTCTCTCTTTCAACAGTTCACCTATATATAAAAGATTATGTATTTTTTTTACTCTTTCACAAAGGTTATGAATGTTTACCATACAATAAAAGCAGTTTGCTTAGTAGAACATACAGAAAAGTCTTTTGTACATAATTAACATCATCTGGGATAATTTAGGATATGAATAATAAATGGCAGAATTTGCAAATGCAGTCAGTTTGCTAAACACACAGACATGGCAACTAACAAATTAAAGCTGTAAGAATGTTTTCCTAATGTTTCATTTAAGTAACAAAACAATTCTATGAAGGTTCAAAACATCAGGTTTTTAGACACTTAAAAACATATTTATAACATATAAAAACAAATTTAAACATTTTTAATTCATTAATGTAATTTTCAGATGTTTTACTTACTGCCTAAGGATAATGTTTTCATGTGATATAAGTCGTCAAAAATGTTCTACTAATGTCACTGCAAGAACTTTCTTGATAACGTTGAGAGAACTTTTAGAGAATGTTAGCCAACATTCTAACAGTGTTCCCTGTTAGCTGAGAGCTCTGGATGTGAAGGACTGTGGGAGGAAAAAGTGCAAGACACAGAGAACATGAAGAGACATTCAGGTTAGAGAAGGAGAAGGACAAGAACATTTGGCTTAATGTCTTTGTAAACAGGATGTTGACAGTTCAATCTGAGCTTTATTAGAGTACAAAGATCAAGATAAAGACTCTATCCAGTCTATTATTACTGCAAGTTCTCTCTCTCTCTCTCTCTTTCTCTCTCTCTCTCTCTCTCTCTCTCTCCCCTTTCTGTGTTTCCAGCAAAATGAACAAGCTACCTGCACAAATATAGCTGTTCAGAGGAGAACCGACATTAAAGGGTTTCCAGAAGCGAGTAATATCAGGTTAACAGAGGCAGAAGTCATCGCTTGATCCGGTCCCACAAACGAGACACTGTTATAAACCCAGAATCCTCCTAACACAGGGAGAACAGAACAGAACCGTGTCACGTTAATGAGAACGTGAGATGAATGTGTTTGATGGAGTGTGGCCGTGACAGGTGAGGTTACACGAGGGAACATGTTCAGGTTCCTGCAGGTGTGTGTGTGTGTGTGTGTTAGGCTGGTTATTGAAAGCGGATCAAACTTACTGTTGCTGTCTGATTACATGAAGCAGGAACACACACACCCACATGTGCATATAAAACAGTTACACTGAACGCTTCAAACCATAAAGTTAAAATAATAGTAAAGGTCTGTTATCTATCTATCTATCTATCTATCTATTATTATTATTATTATATTTTCTATCTGTCTGTCTGTCTGTCTGTCTGTCTGTCTGTCTGTCTATCTATCTATCTATCTATCTATCTATCTATCTATCATCTGTCTGTCTGGTTAATAACTGAAGAGCTCCGCCCACAGACACACACACATGCCTGTCCACAGGTTGTCAGGAGGTCCGAGATGTCTGCAGGCTGAAAGCTAAATTAGACTGTAATTGACAGACTGCCTGCTGGATTCCTGCCTGTCACTTTAAAAAATGAAAACTATCTCACAATAAGACTATAGGCTGTGAATCATACCCCATTTATTAAAAGCAGATTCAATACAGATGAATTGTGTGGCCTTCACGAGTCATATTTCCAAGCAAAATAAATCCTGTACGAGTGAATGAAGGTCTTTGTGTTGGTAAGACGACTGTCAACATGTTTGATCCACACACACTGTATTTAGTAGGTATAGTTCATGCATTCAGTGAAGATATTGTTGCAGTCTAGAAAACAATTGAAATGTTCAAGAGATCTTATGTGTTATTTTTACCTCTTATGGTGGGAAACAAGAATTGTTGAATGAAGGTTTATGTCAAATTTCACCACCTGATTTTGTTTCAGTTCTTTCAAAACCCACCAAAAAACTCGGAGGTCTTTCTATAATCTTTCTAAAATTCTATAATATCTTTATTTTCAGGTTGTGGTAACTGCCCATAGAAAAGAAAAATCACAGATGAGATTTAATATCTCAATTTTTTCTCTTAGACAGCAATGAGATTAATTGGAGAGCAAATCTCAACTTTGCTTAGGTCTTCTGTGTCTCAGATATTTCTCCTGAGAAAAATACCCAGACATCTCACAAGAAGAGATCTTTCAGAAGAGACCTTACCAATGTCTTTTCAGATTTCAATATGAACTCTTATTTCAGATTTACCCAAATCCAGATTATTTTAGCCACAATCAACATTAATTTCACAGCTCCTTACATACTCTTTAACTCTCTCATTTGTTTCTATTTCTAAGCCATTTTAGGAGAAACATCTGAGACAAAGTTAATACCTGAAACACAACTGAGATCTCTATCAAATCTCGTGAACTATGAAGAAATGATCTCTGAGAAATCTGAGTTTCTCTTTGTGGACACAGCTTTCATCTGAGGTCTGGATGCAGAGACAGTAGAAACTGAATAAGCAGAAATGTTATTAGTGGTTGCAGGAGGTCTAAGCGTGAAAGCTTCAGGCATGTGAGGGCTGTCATATCTCAGCAACAGAGTAAACAAAGTGTTTTGACTGCTGCCAAGAAGAATAGACCATATCGCCTGTGCCTCTCTCTCTTTATTTCCTCTTTCTGTTTTTTTCCCGTACTTTAGTCCTCCCTCCTTCCCTTCCTCACGGTCTCTGAGGAAACATCATGTCCACTTTTCCTGTTGTGTCTCTAATAATGCAAAAAAGGACAGATAATTAAACGACTGTTTCAGTGTGAGTGCTAGAACATCCAACCAACAAATGAACTGCGTTCTGTGCCGTTTAATTGCTGGGGTTTATATACCAAAGCAAATTTGTGTGTGGCAGAGAGCCAATAGCTTCCGGTCGTCTTCCTGGGTGAGTGTTACTGGAAGGCCAGTTTTGATACCAGACAGCGCAAAGCACTAAACACAGACATGTGAGGGTTCAAGAATCAAAGTAGTTCATGCTGGTTGTTCTTTTAGCCCCAGTGGCCCTAAAAAGTGTCTGGACACCTCAGCCTCTGTTAAAAAGGTGTGAATGTTATTGGCTTAAATGAGCAGAAAAAATCAAGTGGCATTTATTTTAAGCATAAATAACCAAAATCTTTTTGAAGCAAAGTAATTTGTAAGAAGTTTGTTAGGTTTTAAATTATTAAACAATAGATCATTAATTTTATATTAATTATTATTTAAATATTATATAATATTTATAATTTATTACATTTATAATTAATAATTGATTTTAATATCTGTCATTCCAAACCTCTATGATATTATTTATTATTATTCCAGTAAAAAAAGGAATCAGATTTTTAAAGAATCAAAGAATTTCAGACAGTGACAGTATAGTGATTAGATTAATGATTAAATTGATAATATTACATCTGTCAAGCTTAAAAAATAAAACATAATGCCACAAAAGTGTTTTTGTAAAACTCATGCACCATAAGCTCTGAAGCCACACGTATCTCTGTGTGACAAACAGACAACAGTTATTATTCACTGAAAATCTGAAGTTAGTGCCACTCGGTGGATTTTTGCTGGTGTTTTTGTTTGTGTTTGTCTATTGCAGTGACATTCATAAATGTTAATATGTGGATTAGGCATTGTAAGGGACCTCTGTGTGAATCATCTGTGCTTAAGATATACAGTAGCTATCGCTCTTCTGTAAGATGGATATCTATTTTTTATTTTTCTGTTCACTGGTTCACATGATTGTGTCAGTGGGGGTGATGTAATCACTTTCTCCAAATGCATGTAGCGTCTCCCTCAGCCATGATATAGAAACTTCCTTGAAAGATTTAAAGTGCACTTTTTTGTTGGAGACAGCTTAGAGGTTATTGCATGTGTGCTTGACACATTGCGTAGTGGCACTCGTGTGGCTGTCTTGCGTTCAAGTCTGGCTTGAGTCTGTGCTGATTTCAGCCCTTCCCCATGATCCTAAAATTTCCAAAAACTGCAAAAGGGTCAAACAAGAAGTTCTGTAATGTGTATAGATTCCAACTAAACACCTCAAGTTTAGTTTAATATTTTATTCTTTGATATCATTAATGTCACATACTTTAAAAAACAGAACTGGGACAACAGAACAGTGTTCCTGTAGCTCAACTGGTAGAGCATTGCGTTAGCACTGCAAAGGTTGTGGGTTCGATCCCAGGGAATGCAAGTACTCATAGAAATGTATACCTTGAATTCACTGTAAGTCATTTTGGATAAAAGCGTCTGCCAAATGAATAAATGTAAAATGTAAGAACTAATTATTAACAGTAATTAAAGCTCCTACAATCTATTGATATTTGTGATATTCTTCTAATCTGGATTACTGTAATGAGAGTGTGAACAGATAGGATCTTGAAACCGGTTTCCTGAAGGCAGAAGGGCTGAGAATCCGCTAATCTATCGTTGCGTGTTTTTCTCTCAGCACCTTGAGATTCATGTTTCAATGCTTCACCTTCTCATAGTTACACCTAATTATTTCCTTCCTCTTTTAAACCAGGCCTTAATCCACGCCTTGCTCTCCCTCTCGTTCTCTTTCTCTGTCTGTATATTAATCACCAAGGCTAAATAAAAGCATGCAAAAAGGTCACAATGTTAATTAAGAAACCGCCCGGCGCTTTTTGTCATTTTGGATCAGGTGCAGTGAGCATGAGAGAGACACAACAAGCATACACACACACACACCACACTCATAGAAACCATAGCACCATTATTTTGGGAACCAACATACACACACAAACGCAGAAGGTGCTACATCACAGAGGCTTGTCCTAATTAAAGAAGGCCTGTTTTCTGTGCTCCTGGCAATGGAACGCTTCTATCCAGCCAAGCAAATGCCAATCTTAATTACATCTCTGATTCACCAGTGAGAACACACACACACACCGCTGTCAGACTACACAAACACACAGAAGAGCCCATCTAACCATTTTAGATTGTGAGGACGTTTCTTTAACATTTCCATTAAGTAACAAAAACGTTCAAACTGTCTGTGTTTTTAGATGTTGTATTAACGTATTGTTTGGTTTTAAGAACATTTTTACATTCTTCAAACAGTTTAAAAATGGTCCACTGACTACTTATATACCGTTTTTGATAAATATGATATAGAACGTTAAAAAACCTTCGACTAATGTTACAGCAAGAATGTTTTTGGTAACTATGAAAGAACTTTTAGAGAACGTTAGCAAATGTTCTGAGAATGTTCATTGTTATCCAGGTGGAACCTTAAAGATCTGCAACTGGAGACTCATTTCGTGGGGGAACTCTGGTTTTAAATTCAAGCATTTGAAGAGTGCATTCATTTATCACATGTGACTTTAGCAGAAAAAAACAGACAGGGTGACTTCTGAGGGAAGTGAGTGCACTGCAGGAATCAAAATAACACACAGCCCGCAGCCACCTCAGTGATTGACTCATGATTGAAATACTAATTTACGGGTCACTGTATTCAACACACACACAATGTGTACAATAAGTTTTGCTAATTAGACATCACACAAAACATTGCATGATGCAACACACTTAAAACTTAATAAATTACTAAGATGGACTTTCAAAATTTTGCATTTTCAGGACCCTGAAGTTGTTTTTGTTTTGTTCTGTTTTTAGATGAAAACGGTGTAAATGGCTCCTTACTCCTTACTAACAGGCTATTCAAACCCAACACCTTTTATACAGCATCTTTGTGTCCATCTGTGCGCCTGACCCCGACTCTTGACTCATAACACAGAGGGCTGTAACTCAGATAATTACACACTTTTAGAAACACTGTTTGTACTGACCCTGGTCCTCAACAGGTTCTCTGATCTTTATGCTCCTTCAGTCTGGAGAGTTGCCCTCCGCACTCGCCCCAGAGACTGGCTGTCACACCCTGTGGGGGGTAATGGGCCTGAGTTACAACTCCCACCTTGATAAGCTGCTGACAGTAATGAAGAGATTCTCTGTCCACCTCACTTTCTTTCTGTCTCTGTCTCTTTTCTTTTTGATTTTTTTCCCTCTTTCCTCCATCTTTTTATCTTTGCAAGCACTTTATCATTTCAGCCTTGCTGACAGGGCTATATTGCTACTTGTCTCTGTGGGCTATCTCTCTGGGCTCTCTCTGTCTCTCTCTCTCTCTATCTAGAATTTCTATCTCCCTATTTTTTAAGGTTCCAGTTAGTGAACTGCAAACAATAATGGGGTAAAGACAAGATTTGGCTGCATCGGAGCTTGGCTTTGGCCCCTGGGTGTAAATCCATTTGGCCCCCCAGACAGATTTTACACAGGCTGGGGAAAGGTAGCCTGGATTAGACCCCAGGACATTTACCTTGAGCTCTGGATAAATCCCTCCTCAATCTAAACGTTTTGCAGGGCCAGAGGCGAAACTTGGTGCAAGTTTAAAAACTCCAGCAGAGAAATCTTGTCACCTGCCTCAAACTGGGACGAGAGGAAAGACGCCATAAAGCTCAACATAGTCTTTCTCAATATTTTAGATTGGTTTTGATAAACCCTTTCTGTGTTTAGGGCTGATTTCTGCTGAAGGAACATGTGTTCTGCTTTCTGCCCATATAGCTGCTTGTTTTCTGTTCATTTTTCTCTAATGACATGTAGGCATCTATTGACCTACATCTCTACGGCTAATTGGGAGGCAGGAGTGTGAAGTGATGATTCTTTGTACAAGGATGTTCAGCAGTGAGTAATGTGCTTTCTCTCTCCGTCCAATAGAATCGCTCGGATCTTCAGGTCAATACTCCAGAGAGAGAGAGAGAGAGAGAGAGAGAATATAAGAATCTCTCTCTCTCTCTCTCTCATACTTTTTAGCTTATTCACTTTTCTATATTTTACCCTGCCAGAATGTTTTTAGTCAGGTGCTGTCAGCAAACTGTGTGTGTTGAATTGTGTGTTGTTGTGTGTGAGGTGTTGTGACCTCTCCAGGACAGTTGTTGTTCTAAGGGAATTATTTGCCCCAAAATGAAAATTGTAATAATTAAATAAAAGGTGGAATTAGGGGAGGAAAGAGGCCTTTAAAGTCTGTGTGATTTGCCATATGATGTGACCAAAACTGGTCTAAATGATTTATTTGTGAATATGATTAATTCTGTTCTCAGGTTTAATCCACTGATTCGGTCTCAATTGGTTAACGGCTATTTTTATTTTATAAACTTTTATGATCATTTTTGGTGATTTTGTTTCCCTTATGCAGTTTAAAAGCCCCAATTCTCATTAAATGTAATTGTGCAGAAAAAATGTCATGTGCACTGATCACAATTTTTCCTGTTGTGTTCCAAGTTAGTCAGTCACACAAGCAACGTGATCTCGAGTCCATTACAGAGTAACTGAGGAATAAAACTGCAGCGTGGTGTGAAAATACGCAGCCCAAATGCTGATGTCTGAATCTGCACAGAAGTGCAATGAACTGTCTTCAGTTTTAAGAACACTTAATTATACTTTAGAGATTTTAGCAATTGATGCAGAGCAAGGCCCGTCTATTTGTCTGGACATTATGGGGTAACTAAAGTGGTGCCCAGCAGAGGGATTTTTTTGCTATTGTACAATCCTGATCCAGTTCCGTATGTTAGAGCTCACCCAATCCAGATTCTTTGTCCAGTATGTTGATCCAGATTCCATGTCCAGGTGTTACTGCAGATGAAGCACTGTAGAGTCACACCTGTAAAAAAAAGTATGTAAATTACTGTTTTGAGAAAGTTCAGCTCTGAAATCTGATTGGATGAGACACATTCATTGTTGTTGTAAACAGTCATGTGATAACCTGTGACCTCACATTAAACTAATTAACAATATGTTTTGACAGAATAATAGTTTCTGATTATAATAATAATAAATGTAATTATTTATTGTGTACAGTATAATTCTGTCTTCAAGAACATTTAAGGTGTATTAAAGAATGTTCTGGCCCCTAAATTTTCTATAATGAAAGTAATAGGGGCGTCTGTCTAGCTCCAAAAATCACAAAAACCTTCAATTCAATTTTAGGTGAATTAACCATTTAAATGAGTCTGCTGGTGCCTAAAACACAACCTGTTAACCTTCCTGCAGTCATTGTTACAGCCTCAAGTGTATTTTTGCTTTAACACACTTCACTATGCAAACAACACAATTCAGCCGTCAGCTGGTTAATATGAGAGATTTTGTTTGA
>JAZGTK010000642.1:35820-58423 GCA_036877625.1 Ambastaia sidthimunki
TAAACTAATTAACAATATGTTTTGACAGAATAATAGTTTCTGATTATAATAATAATAAATGTAATTATTTATTGTGTACAGTATAATTCTGTCTTCAAGAACACTTAAGGTGTATGAAAGAATGTTCTGGCCCATAAATTTTCTATAATGAAAGTAATAGGGGCATCTGTCAAGCTCCAAAAATCACAAAAACCTTCAAATTAATTTTAGGTAAATTAACCATTTAAATGAGTTTGCTGGTGCCTAAAACACAACCTGTTAACCTTGCTGCAGTCATTGTTACAGCCTCGAGTGTATTTTTGCTTTAACACACTTCACTATGCAAACAACACAATTCAGCCGTCAGCTGGTTAATATGAGAGATTGTGTTTGAGCTGTAATTACTTCAGTGCTTCAGAATAAATCCTGCTGTTTATGGATCCCTTTGTAGATCTGCAATTTCCAGACCAAAATGGATCCCATTATAGAATATGCAATTTTCCGTCTAAAGTATTACATTTGTCAAGCTAGACATTTGAACTGTCTGTTTTGATAACATAGCTTTCATAGCTGGTCGGCGTACAAGAAAGAGTCAGTATCACATTAGTGCCAGTTATCTGGAGAGGCAGGCAAGAAATGATTGTTTTCTGTAAAATTATATTTTCTTAGAACACGCACTAGTTTGACTAAATTAAGGTCATGGTGAGTGATCTGATACTTCCGTTTTGTAAGAAGCATTTTCTGCATATGGGGGTTGCCTGCAGCCACATCTGACATAATAACAGCTACAGCGACCCCATCCGTGCTGTCTGAGCAATATGAGTATCGCCTCTGACTGCCTGTATTTCATAATTCATGCTGTGTCTAATAGATACCAGCCTGTGGTCCTTTAAGACATCCAGAGAGATGGAGGGGATGAGAGGCCACAGTCTTTAACAAATAACCCTGTGTAAAAGATAAAAGATGGGCCGCAAACTATAACCAAGGACACTCCATCTCCATAAAGGAGTGGAACGGAAGCAGATTTATTCGCTGGTCCACCGGTGAGAAGGATGCTCGACCAATCACGGGAGACGGAGGGCTGTCACATATGGGATGGGGAGTCAGGGAGGAGTGTTTCAGAACACAGTGAAATATTAAAATCATAAACCTTCATACCTGCACAGTTACACAAGCCTCACGGTGATACGTTATTATAACTAAAACACACCAGTGTTTGTATTGAAATGGTTTTCTAATGGAAATTCTTCACTGTTAGTGATAAATCGGAGGTTTTGTTTAACCATTTAAATCTGGTTGCCTTGACTACATTTTAGCAGCTGTTCCTTGACTCCAAACCATCATAAACCCTTTTTGTTTTTCAATATTTATTCACCTCTTTAATCAACCACTACTTGTTGAATTACTTGTTTAATTTGAATTTGTCTTTGTTGATGTAAATCAGCCAGGATTACTAAACATAAAAGGTTAATTATTCAGCCGAGCATGTGTTACCATCACAGTATAAAAGAAGCAAGATTTTCAAAGGCTGCACAAGACTGAAGATCTACTGTAAGTAATTGGTGTGAAATTTGATTGATGAGGAACCTAATTAGGTGACTAAATAGCAATTAGCTAATCATCTAGACATAGTGAGAAAGAAAATGTCACTTAGAAGGAGCAGAATTTACCCAGCACAGGTTTATATCAATCTGTCACGCTGAAATTCTCACAGTATCGCCCAGTTTATCTTCAGCTTCATCGCTGTTTTTCATTAAAGGTCACATGTTGTCATTTCACTTTTACAGTTGCCAGATACTTTTTCCAAAGCGGTTTACAGTGCATTTGAGATGTGCATTTTATCGGTTTATGTATTCCCTGTGAATCTAACCCATGACCTACTGCAACACTAACAGTTAAGCTACAGGACTGCTTTTGATGGTGGTGTCTCAGTAACACCAATTTGGAGGGAAAATTTTATTCAGTTTTTTTGCCTTAAGTTTATAAATTTATGTTTCAGTTTTTCTGTTGGTTGACGTTCCCTCAGGATGGTTTTTAACTGTGGTTGCTTACCCAGCTAACAATTTTGGGTTGTAAGAACATTTCCCTAATGTTTTCATTAAAGAACAAAATTGTTAAAAATGTTATTGTGAAAGTTCTAGGAACATTAAAACGCCCAGTTTTATATATATATAAGTTCTACTAAAGAATGTGGAGAGAGTGTTAGCCAGATGTTCTGAGAATGTTCCGTGTTAGCTGGGTAGTGATTTCCTCATTCTGTTACTCATAACACGTCCCACTGACATAGCAAGTCACCCTGTTTACATGCATCATTTTGGGCTGCGTCGAGGTATTTAGACATCAGAGTTATAACCACACGTCTCCAGATAGAAAAACCCCCATCTGTGTATTCACAGCACACAAAACATGCTGAGAATCACAATAATTAATCCCTACGATGCTCTTTTCTAATTAAATTTACACGCGCGTGTGGTATTCAATCAAGAACAATAGATGAAGTGTTAATAAAATGTCGTGCGTTGCAGTTACATTGTCTTTGAAAGATCCGTCATCACTTTCACTGACAAAAAACAACGACGTTTGCGCTACGCTGTTGCGCTAATATTAAATCCACAGCAGCTAGTTTTGTGGTGATGAGCTACTTCAAGATTAACACCACGCCTGATATCCTGTTCATCTGGAACACAGACTTCTGACAAGCTTTACGGATAATGCCGAGCCGAGATCATTAATTTAAATTCATATCATTATAATGAAGTAACTCTAACGAGCCGGTTTAGGGTATTAACTGAACTCAGCACACTATTACAATATTAATGAGTTCTACTGAAGGAACTCGAGTGTAAAATGGAGATCTTCAAAAATAATGGACCACATTCAACCACATATTTCATCATTTCTGCCGAAAGGTACAGTAGGACCAAAAAGGAAGTTACACAAATGAGATCCATTTGTTGGTATAAGGCATGATCGGGCCTGGTACATATCTAGCCTATTAGAAGTAATAAAAGTTTTGGCAGTTGATTATCCATTAAACTGAATGTTTTTCTTTGGCTGAACTTAATTCAGTTGTGGACAGTGGAAAAGCGTTGTATCATTGTTAAAAGGTAAACTCACATACCTTGTATCACACAAAACAGAAACCTGAATTGAGAGAATATTAGACATCAGTATAACCCAAATAAGTGTTAATTACAAACTAGCAGCAGCCCGTAACCATTGGCTGCATTATCATAGGAATCTAATGTGCTTGCTTAAGATAGCGTCTTTAAACAATGTCACATAAACCTCAACTTAAAGCTTAAAGCTTTTCTTCAGAATGAGCGAAACCCTCGAAACTTCATCTGCATAGCAGAAAGTCCCAACGAAACGTAAAATTAAACTGGAACGTGTTTCCTTTTCTCATCTTGCTCAAAAACACTCATTCAACATTTATTCTTCCCAAGCAAAAGCATGCTGGGAAAAATCCCCCGGCCCCATTGCTGCAATGCTACATTAAGCCAATGAAAATTATTCATGTAGTCCCAAAGAAGATAAATTAGCTTAAGTAAACTTCTGTTTTACAAATTTAAATGGATTGCACGCCATGAAATTAAGTTGTGACAAAATGTTCAAGAATTGTGTTGCATTGGCCCGTTTTAATTAAGAAAGTTGAGCAAGCAGCAAATGGTTTCTTGACTGTAGGGTGAAGAGCAAATGGAAGCATGAAATCTGGTGCTACACTGGCAACTTGAGTTTCATTATCTGATCAGAATGCCTGACTTTACAAATTACCCACAATTTTGCAACATTACCAACAATAGACTACGATATATTTAGGCTTTTAATGCTGTTCGGTCTAGCCCAGAGTAATGACATTTGGTTGTTGCCTACAGATAAACAGATTTGCAGTAGCTAATCTGGCAACTTTTGTTAAGTTTGCTAATATCAGCAATGGTTTTATCACCATTATCATGAAATTGCCCAAGAGTGTTTTGCATATGAACAATATATAGACATCTATAGATCAGCATATATACTATACAGTACAGCAGCACACAGTTTGTGTGTTTTCATATATCGGGCATACATTACAAACTGTGCAATTATTATTCCATGAATGAGTTTTCCAGCTAACAGGGAATGTTCTTAGATATTGGCTAACGTTCTCCATAAGTTCTCTCAACATTTTTAAAACTTTATTGCAGTAACGTCAGTGGAACTTTTTTAACGTTATCATGTATCAAAAATGTTATTTTTAAGTTGTTAGTGGAATGTTTTTAAAATGTTACAGAATTTAAAACGTTTGAATGAGGCTCTTTGCAATAATGTTAATATAACGTCTTAACATTTTTAATGTGTCAGTTACTTAATGGAAACATTAGGAAAACACCTCTTACAACCTAAAATTGTTAGCTGAGCTGGGTTAAGAATTTGCGTATTCATAAACAGGCTTGCAATGATGAAATTCTGTGTATAGAGATATTAAACGTTCTCATTCTTCTACATTGATCTTAAAGTAACAGACTTATAGACTTGAACATACAGTAAATGTAATCGCTAGCGTTGCATAGGTGGTTTGCGCAGTACATAGGGATCTCCATGACAACAGAAATCTGTCTTTAAGAATGTGACCTGTCAGTAAAAGCCATCAAACAGATAGTCTGTAGAAACTATAATGTACGATTGGCATCCCCTTTGAGAGCTTAAGGACTTAAAATCACTCTAGCTGTGCTAAACCATTAGCAAAATCCCACATGAAATGTCAGAAAATCCCAAATCCTTCCTGGATTTAGCTGAGACGGCATATTGGTGAGTGCAGGAAGTACAGTAAGTCCTACAGACATTTCTTTATAGTACAATCCAGAGAAATTTCCTCAACCTTGCATGTTTTTAAAAGCTCCTGCTTCTGGCTGCCATTGTTGATGCCCTGACTAAGTTTTCTTTCACAAAAACACGTTTATGTCTCAGTAAGAAACAATACAGGCACTCTTGAATTTAAATACAGCCCTATTCAGACATGACTATTTCTTCTTTAGAAAGCTTCAAAAGACTTAAAGTATCATGTGGACGACTATTATTATGGTTTTATGGTGGTTTTTTTTGTGTATGTCCTTTTTTATAGCCTGCAAACTTCTGGTCCCTTATTGCTTTCACTGAATGAATAAACCCTCAGGAAAACAAAACTTTTCAGTGCTTTATTATTAATGTTCCATTGAAGCAAGAAAATCGTACTAACAAAATAACTAAATGATGACATCGTTTTGGGTGAAATGTCCCTTTATAATTCTAACCTAAATGTTATTTAGGAAAAAATCAGATTGTGTCTGATATCTCCAGAAAGAGTTTTGTTTTAATAACTTAAAGCTGAGGTTACTGGAAACATCACTCAAAGATGAAACACACGGCACAGGAAGGGTGGATATGATGAAACCGATCGGATTAAAATCAATGCTGTAAAGGTGGTAAGATCAAATGGCCTCTGTCATCACCTGCTCTGACAGGTTAGTAAACAACGTTCATTATAATTCATACCTGCTCTGATTTCACGCTGAGACACGGGATGAGAAGCACGAATGCCACGGTGGGTTACGTAAACACACACCGAATTAGCAATGCAGATCGAGCCATGTTTTTATGCTAACTCAGTCTGCGCTGACACTTAAAGACCGTTCGAATGTTTCTTCGCTGTTTAACGCTCGTGTTTTCCCGCGCCGGGCACCTCGGCCCTCATTTCTCTCACACACGAACAACATTCTAGTCGTCTTTGTCCCCTTCACCTCACTTTGATGCGGTTTATGAAAATTGACTTTACAAGGACTGCGTTTTATGTCCCACCTTTATTGGGCAGCTTCCACCACGGTCCCGTTGTGAGTGTGTGTACATGTCAGGCAGACAAGTGTGTGATGAATCGCTCTCCTGGCCTCTAGCTGGCTCATTTTTCAGTGCTGTTGTTTAAGACCTGTGGCTTTTCTCTTGGCGAGATGTAGATGCGTTTCCCCTTTGCTGTTTATTGATATTCTGTTTCCCTAAATACGACCCTATTTGTCTCTGCTGTCTAACAACCCCCCCACACTGGACCTGAGCGCATGGCGCATCGGGGAGGAAAGAAGAGGGTGAGAAAGTAAAACTGTTGGTTGATTGATAGGAAGTTTCAGTGTCTGTGGCATCTGGAGAACGGTGAGTGGTTTTCCGTTGGCTTCTCCTCACGTCTATTCATGCTGATCACAGTGTGTTTCTTTGTATAGACAGCTAGCTAGGGAACGTTCTTGCAACGTTGGCTAACATTATCTAAAAGTTATCTCAGTGTTTTCAAAAACATTCTTACAATAATGTTAGCAGAACTTTTTAACGTTACATTACATTGTTGAATTTTTTTTAACGTCAACATTTGTAACGTTTTTGTTACCTAATGGAAAGGTTAGGAAAACGTTCTTACAACCTATAATTGGTAGCTGGATGGTGCTCTGTATGAAAGGCTGAAGAAACATGTCCTCCACACAGGTCAGGTGATGGCCGCTGGTTTCACTGTGACCCTCTGTGTCTGTTCAAGCTTTCACCTTAATAGAGCGTCTGGAGGACACGTGTGTTCTGAAAATACAAACATGTAAACCAAACACTTTACACACTGAAAGCAGAAAGTATTCAGACACTTAAGTAACACTTTAAAATGAACGTTCTTGCGTTTGATCACAAAATATCAGAACAAATGGCCGACACTTTTATCAGAAGCAACTTTTAGTGCATTCAAGGCAAACGCTTCACACAACAAGCATATTTCCTGGAAATCAAACCTGTGACCTTGGAGTTGCTAGCAAACACTACAAGATGAGCTACAGGAACACAAACAAATGACGTCAGACATTTGTCAGAGCAGCTACCATTTTCACAGCTGCCTCTTGAATGCAGACCAGAATCACAGACGGGGGGATGGCAGAGACCCTGAGCATACCCAAGTGTCTTCATTACAGTTTCTCCTGGCCCAGCTGTGAAGTATTTCCAGTCACTTCTCAAACTGGTAAGCAATATTGTACAAACAATGCTGCTTCACTTTTTTCTAAATAGCGAGCCGATGATTGCGTCTCCAGGGAGTTCTCACAGGCCAGAAAATGACAAATGCAATTGTGCTTGTTGAATTTTAGACAATGAGCAATGGCAGAACATTCGAATCAATGAGTGTTGTAAGTTAATGTATGCTTGCTATGTTTGCCAGCTTTCTGAGGAAGTAGTTAAATGTAAAACGCAGAGGGTGAAACGGTTTTGGGTTTTTTTGTATTTCGTCGTATTGATTACATTCCAATTTAGTGTTCCTCAAAAACAGAACCGGGTTCCAAATGACGGAACAATCAGCATTGTTTTAGAGAGATGTTATACAGTTTCATGTTTACAAACAGGATGTGAATTATGGATTATGGGGTTTTGTGGGGGGTCTTAAAACATGTTTTATTTTATAAATATTTACGTCAATGCACTTAGAATCACTTATTACATATATGTGACGTACAGCTATCTGAGTTGAACGCAAAATGAACTTCAGCAGATTGTGCTGCCAAAATGTGGAAATTTCTTTCAAAAAATATAAACCCCCCTGGAAATCTTTGCATAATTTATACACTCTTCTCAAAAATAATACACCATCTGTTTTTGTATGTGAGACGAAATTACATTTATTTATTTCGCAGGTGCTTTTAAGCAATTTAAAAGTAAAAAACAATTTTATCAGTGCTGGAAAAACTAAACATGCGGATATGACTGCTTATATATGCTGTAGGATGATTGACAGGACAAAATGATCAAGTTTCTCCTCAATTTATGTTTACTGTAAAAATTGATAGAATTAGGAGTGGCCACACCATTCAAGACAGCCAATCAGCATTCAGAGCTTCAGCTCCCCAGCCAATCAGCAATCTCGGCCACAAAAATGACAAGCGTTTCTTTCCGCTTCTTATGCAGAGCAAGTCTGCAAGAACGAAAGCTGGTTTTGACAGTAATACAAGTTGAGGCGTATTTATACTGAAGGGCTGAGAAAGAGAATAAGACAACCAGCTCTGTATCCACTAATACTATAATGTAGTATCAGTCAGTCAGAACAGACCTCTGTATTACTCTATATTCACATTAATTTGGCTGGAATAGGACACGCTTCACTTGGCTCTCAATAAAAGATGACCCAGAGCTACTGGCCGAAGCTTTTTGAGTAGTTTTTACTTTGTAAGTGTAAAAGAGGCGAGTTGTACACAAATGACTTTGTAAAGCTGACGTTGGCCGATGTCAGACATCTCTCTCCTGTCCTCTTCTACAAAGTTAGTGCTTATCTGCTCAGCCTTCCTCTGCGTGCCATTAGGAATTGTATTATTGCTTTGTTGGCTGGTAATTCAATTAAACCGATGGCATCTTTGCAATTAAGCATTTCCATTATTTCAGTGCTCTGAATGGTAATTAGTTGGTCTGAATATTCAGCGTGGAAAGTTGAAATGGAGTTCTGACGCTGAAGAGATAAGACTCGCCACGCGAAGTTACGTGCCAGCCATTGTTCTGCGTCTGAGGAAGAGATGATGACTCTGTGCATATGAGAAGATTCACTGAAGTTTGCTTTTTAAAACGACACAATTCCTGCTCATTTCCAACACTGCTGGGAGAGATTTGGAGACTCCAGACCTCCACAAGTTTCCCTGGAGTGTGAAGAACTAAATAGACGTAGATGTAGAAACAGGAGCTTCCCAGCTAACAATTTTAATTGTGAGAACGTTTCTATTAGGAGACAAAACGTTAAAAATGTTACTTTGAAAGTTCTAGGAATGTTCAAATTATCCAATTAGATACATCAAAAATATGATATATAAAATTAAACAATGTTCTACTAACATTACTGCAAGGTTTCTGATAACTTTAAGAAAACATTAAGGAAATGTTAGCCAATGTTCTGAGAATGTTGTCTAAAGCCTAAAGGGACTCGTTTTATATATTTATAAGTAAACCTGGCTGCACTGGGTTTAAAACACCAACATTTCAGGATAATCACATGAGCAAAAATGCTGTTATTCTGAACATCAGTACAGCTGTTATTCACGTGGCCACATAATCACAGTATTACAGGTGTGACTGTCCCTTTACTGGCAGAACATTGTGCTAGCAACGCCAGGGTCACGGGTTCGAGTCCCAGCAAATGAACTGATAAGCTGTAACTGTAAGGATGTTAAATGCACTGTAAGCTGCTTTTGATAACAGTGTCTGCTAAATGCACAAATATGAATGTATTCACAGCTAAGCTGATATTCATTACAACAGCACAATTAGCAAATGCGTTTTATGCAACAGTTCTATAAATAGGATGCTCAAATTTAGCAGATATTTAAAACACAAAGAGGCTTGTTGGTCCTGGAGATAATTCACCTAAACAGGCCTTTGCCAAATCAAGCGTTAAAAGTTTTGTCTCACCACTGAATGACACTGATATGTAAATGGAGCATTAAACCTTTGCCCAATTATTATTGTCCCATAATTGTCGTGGAAGAGCTACATGGAGCAATATAATTAAGTTCTCCAGCTGGGCTCGTGGTTTCCAAGCACATTAAAAATTAAATAAATAAATAAAAAGCATGTGTCGGAATTATCTAAAAACAAGCATTAAAAGCTTGGCAGGTTGAGAGGAAAGTCACTTTGCTTTCAGACTTTGAATGGAAAAACTCCAGGCTCTGTTCTGATTGGACAGGCAGGAAATGAGATAAGGAAAAAGGAAATGTATGCCGAGTGGCTCTCATTGGCTAAGACGCTGTGCTGATGACTTTCCTCCGTTTCTGTGGATGGTGATGAGGGGCATGTCATTTTGGAGAGCGGCCACATGTCCGTTACATCAATTAACAGCAAAGACCCAATTAATTAATCTTCCATTAAATTCTTGCTGAACAGGCATTTCCCCCCAGAAGAATCTCTGGCTCTCAGTCTTACATGCTGTCTCTCTTTGAAAGTGAATGTTTTCAGCTCAGAAAAGCTGCCTATTCAGTTAGAGCCAAAAAATGGCTCAAACCTTCAGTGTCCACTTCAGTGCTTCTCAAACAGATAGTAGATAGACAGACAGACAGACAGACAGACAGATAGATAGAATCGAAGTACAATTCTTTGGTCCTGTGTTGGGTGTTGGTCACTTGCCTGATGTAAAATCAGGGTGCTAAACTACAAGCAGTTCAGAACCTCCAGTCTACGTCACAACCTCAGCACACTAATAAAGACAAATTATCACATGGCTCTATTTCAAACACGGCACATTCAACACTCTCGCACCTTTCTCTGAAAAAATTAATCAAACTGTGAGTAGAGCAAGTCATTCATTAACCTCAAAACTGCCTGTTTAATGAGCGACCTGGAGTTCAGGAAAGTGTCATCAACCACACATCAGGTTGTCATCACCTGGCCAACATTTTAACAAGCCCGGTGATTATCCTAATATAACTAGATCACCAAACCTCACACATCTGATCACTCATAAATCCACCTCATACATTTTTATGGCATGTCCTTTTTCTTCTTTATCCTTCAGTCTCTCTCTCTCTCTCTCTCTCTCTCTCTTTCTCTTCTGCTTTAGTAATGGGTTACATCAATCCTGCGTTCCTTTCTTGCCCTCGAATGGAAATGTAAATCTCTGTCTGCCTATTAATTTCTGTTAACCCAGGAGGCGTTGGGCTCATTAATCGTGACCAGGGGCAGGGCAGCTCCTCTGTGGAGCGGACTGATGAAACACACAGTGTGAGGTGAGATGGGGGGTCCGGATAACTGAACGCTACATATGTACAGATGACAGCAGAAAGAACCACCGACAACAGTTGTATCAGTTGTAACAGCGGGAGGAACGATGAACAGCCTTTAAAGTTTTAAGTGGCACGGAGAACCAGGCAAAAAAAAATGTCTACAGTCTATATTGAGGTCAAATATCAGCTTGAATATGAAATATTATTTGTGATATTCATTCAGAGGTATTAATTTGTTGAAATAAAAATATGTTTTTTAAGAAATATTTCTCTCCACTGTGGTTAGGATTATGTTTGGGGGAGGTCTTCATAGGAACCAATCAGATAGCAACCTCCCCAGTAGATGAACCAATCAGAAGCAGGGGAGTCAAAATCTCACAGGAAGTCATATTTCATCACAACAATTACAATCTGACTCCTGTGACCATCTGTGATCAGATTTCTAGCACAGTCTCTGATTTCTAATTGACTTCAGTGACTTCAGAAGTGCACTCATCTGTCATTGCATGCTGATGTCACGCAACGTTTACGCAACGTTTAAATGCGTTGCGTTCGTGTTCAGTTTCCACTGCCTCCAAAAGTGTTGTTAGCGATCGAATTTAGCACTGAGCATATCCGATCAAATCAGCCAAGATGGACATTAATACCAGCTGTAAAGGTGCCAGCGACTCATTTTTACTATAACCGTTTATCAAGCACTTTCTTCAATGGTCCTTAAACAAATTATTAGCATCAAACGCTCAGTTAGGAGGTGTAATGGGAAACGTTTGGCCTGTTTCTAGCTGTGAGATGACAGAGCAGCAGGGGGCTAATAGATTAAAAGCTTTTATGACTGTGAAATCGCATGATGAAAAGCATAAGTTTAATGCAGTGGATATTAACAAACCTCTGAAGGCTTTATCGTTCCATTTTTATCTTGAATTTTGGTGGTCCACCAAACAGATCACCAGCCAAAATCACAAACCAAACAGAACAATTCAGAGTGTAAATTAGAATAAGGCAGAGACCCAATTCACTTTCCAGGACATTTTCCCACACAATTACTGAAATTATAGATGTGATGACTGTTAAAGTAGCTCATATTTTCTATCCAGTTCTGGGGTCTTTTCTCTCTCTCTCTCTCTCTCTCTCTGAAATCATGCAGGCAGGGCAATCTGAAATGAGTTTGGATTTTTCCGCTGCCAGCAAGCTGATCTACAGATGACACCCCCAGCAACCAAGAGCCGCTCTGATTTAACAAAGACAGAGAGCAGCAGTTCTTCTGAGAAGACACTACAGAAGGATGGAGACTAACACTGTGTGTTCGGTCAGCATGCATTTCCATATGAATTATGATTTCGTACATTGGAATATAACGTTTGCTCTACATTTGCAAGTGTTCAATATAACAACATTCAGTTTTAACTTGATTATTTAACACAAATTTATATGACAAAATCTCTTAAGCTGAAAGTATTTAAATGGCACTCAGTCTACATTTCTGGTCGCATGCTTTAAAATAACCTTTCTATACATGGGTAGCCAGCTAACAATTTTAGATTTTATGAATGTTTCACTAATGTTTTCTTTAAGTAACAAAAATGTTTTTTAGAAGGTTCTAAGAACTTGTCATTTTCTTGTCAACTTGTCATTTTCTAAAACGAGGTCTCTTAGCTGTTTCTCCTTTTAGCAATTTGATTGATTGGGTTTGAGTTTGTTTGAACAGGACATAAAAAGTTTCGATAAAAATGCCTCCTGTAGTTTTAAAAGCTTCTGACTGTGTAAACGTTTGGACGAATGTATGTGGACGAACTTTTCTATTGAAAGTCTTGCTGTGAACAGTAAATGTCTTTCATAAGATCTCCAGCTGGACTCTGCAGCTGTCGTGCGCCCTCTTGTGGAATAATCCAGTATCTCTAATCGAGATTCATTTTACGGGCGTCTCGTTTTATAGACACAAGTTTGTTTCTGTTTTATATTGTTAAACAAAACCCTGTTCTCATTAAATTTAAATGTTTGGTGACTGAATTTAGTTTTGCAGGCACCTCACATTTTATCACAGGATTATTGGACGTGTTCAAACAAACCCTTAACAGTCACACATCAGTGGAAACAAACACAGACGCGCCCCGATGGAGCGCATCTCATTTCTCTCTAATCTTCTCTGCAGTCTTTCTCATTCTCCTCTATGACCTTTCTGCTCTGTTGTATTAGGACACATTCACAACCGTTCAAAACGCGTTCAGTGTCTCCATTCACAAAACTATTCATTTGGAGCCAAAAACTGATAATATGTGAGTAAAACCTTCATTTTAAACGACTTAATAAATCCACATTATGATAAATAGAAACTGGAAGGGTTGTAAGGATGTTTCTGTAACGTTTCCAATAAGTAATACTGTTTAAAGGAAGTTTAAGGAACGTTCAAAACATCCAGACGTTGTATTAAAGTCATTGGTTGGTTACAGGAACGTTATTTAAACATTTGTAATTGTTATGTTTTAGAAACGTTCCACTAACTATATAAGAATAACGTTTTAGATATATATATATAATGTATAACGTTAGAAAAACGTTCTACTACATGGACGTTGTGGATAGTGTTGAGAGAACTTTTACAGAACATTAGCCAACGTTCTGCTAACGTTCCCTGTTGCATCAATAGTTTCTACTCTCCGTGTTCCCCATAAATCAACAGAAAGCGTTTGTGAGTAAATGACTGCATGATTCTTATATTGGGTGAGTTATGCATTTAACAGTTATGGTTATAAATAGTTTAATTGACAGGAAATCTCATTGATCTTTCGGTCTGGTTGGGGTCAGACTCGAACCCTCCGTCCGCCGCCGGCGCGCTGCTCGCTGGCGTTGTGCCTCAAATGGACACCTAAATGCTTTTGTATGGCGGCACTTAAGTGGATTACAGTCATATTTCCTGCCAGAGGAGAATCTCGCGTTCAATTACACAAAACTTGTTTCATTTATTTCTCGTTTGATGTCGCGGCGCAGCTGCGAACGCGCGCGTCCGCTGAAGCGTCGCTGTCCTTGAGACGCGGGTATTAACAAACAGCCGCTCGCGTTCACCTGTGCAACGCGCGCTAGTGTTGAGCGACCAAACACATGAGCACCGCTGTCTCCCCTTTAGATCATGTTCTTCAAGCGCATGAGTCTCGTCCCAAATCCCATAATTTCACACTAAATAGTGCGCAACACAGTATGCGAGGAATACCAGGATGATCTGCTGCGTCTCAATCCCATGAGGTCGTGATGAGCCGCTGCAGTTAACAGGGAACGTTCTAACAACGTTATGAAAAGTTCTAAGAAGAAAAACGTTCTTGCAGTAACGTAATAGAACTTTTTTACGTTATATATCATGTATCAAAACGTTTTAAAAAGTTACAGAATTTAAAAAATATATGAAAAAAGTTCTATAACTAAGCAAGAATGTTAAAACAACGCCATAAACTGGATGCTTTGAATGTTTGTAGAACATTCAAAATAACATTTTTGTTACTTAATGTTGGAAACGTTAAGAAAATGTTTTTACAACCTAAAATTGCTAGGTGGGACCTAATTCAAAAAGTAAAAAAAAAACATTGAAAAAACGTACATCAGGTGAATGTTTTTAAGTGTAAGTGGTATAGGTACAAAGAAATTATTTACTATATGAACTATATAGTATAGAATTTCTATAATGTATGCACAGACCTACTATACTATACTATACTATACTATACTATACTATACTATACTATACTATACTATACTGTACCCTACATACTAAAATATGGGTACTTCATGTAATCAGTAGGTACTGTCACAGTACCCAATTTAGAATGTAGAGCAAGTTTTAAAATGTATGTTGGAAAAAAGCTGCTATCCTATTAACATTTTTATTCATTTGTCTTTGTCATTTGTATAGATTTGTACCTTCTACAATGACAGCTGAAACACCCAGAGCTGTTGGCCAGCAGTAAATGTTGCGTTTTGAATGCTGGTCACTGACATGAGACTGGTGAGCCATTGTCAGTCATATCACCTCAAATCTGACAACTCATTAAAAATGAAGTACAAAATGCTGTCCGTGTAAACGCCCCCTAAATATTATACATACACACCCGGCACAATTTTAATCCCGATACTGTATGTGGAATTGCAATGTGTTGATCCGTGAACGAATATCCTGCCCTCATCCTGTTCCGTATTTTAAATATTGAAATGATTTTGACTTTGCTGCCGTGAGATAAAGACATTTGAATAATGATACAATATTAGGGCCCTGTCTGATTACACACAGGCGAATTGGATGCTATCGACAGCACTTCTGAATACCGGAATACTGGCCATTTTTTGGTAGAATATGAAAGCTTCTCTGCAACGGATTCTAAATCTGCTTCGGGCGTGTCGTATTAGCATAAAAATACAGAAAAGGTTTGTGTGCTGCTATAGGGCTAAAACATAATCTAAAAGAAATGTAATCCCTCGGTATAAGAGTTTGTATTTGTGCAGTTACGTAGTTCTGACTGATATTTTGACTTACTGCACATGTAATGCGTCCATCAGTCATACACAGGTAAACAATAGCACCAATCTAAAGAGAAATCAGAGTTTTCCGGCTCGGGAAGCAACGCAACAGAGCAATCACAGAAGGTAATCGGGAAGCGTTTTGTGGCTTTATGGTTTTAAAACATTGCTGTTCGTTTTCAGGCCAGACTTGAGCTGAAACACTGCAGGGCGAGTCTGAGTCCAGATTCAGTCTGAATGATTTACTTTGTGTTGCTTATGTTTCACCAGAGGTTACGGCTGCTCCTCAGAGCATGAACAGCGCTCAACACTGAAGAGAGAGAGCGACAGAGATGGATAAAGGAGGTCAAAAACAAGAGAAAGAAGTTTTACCACACCTGGTCCTTTTCATTTGTCTCTCGGGGTGTGGAGAGGAACCCGTTCAAGCAGAGATATAACGAATAAGCAATAAACAAATGCTCAAAAATGGCACGTGTTAAATCCGGCGTGTCTCAAGAGTTTGAGAGCTGAGAGCGTATTAACTGACAAGTTGCCCAGCAGTTCAAAACTTTGCAGAATGAAGTTTGTTTGTGAAATAAGATGGGAGAACAACTGGAATCGGATGCTTAACCGTAGCTTGACTGATAGCATGGACTAGCTATTGCGAAGCTTGTTTGTTTGCATGTTCAATTCCAATCAAAGCCTCTTTGTAAGCGGGCTATTGTTAGCCCCTCTCTTATGGCTTTGAGGGTTTTGTTGAGTTTGTTGATGTTGTTGAGTTTAGAAAGAACACTTAATGTGATGCTTTTTAGTCTGTGTCGCTGTGGCCTTCATTAGCGCTAAACGATCAAATGTTTCCAGTCTGACATTTATGATACATAATAACAGCTCTGTTGTGTTTATGCTGTCTGTTATTGGCTACACGTTGTTCTAGCACATTCTGTTCTTATCCAGAGTCACGTCGCTGTGTTCCTGTCTTCCATTGGTCGAGGGCTCCAGAGTGTGATGTCATATCCTGTTGCCTACAATATATTAATTGCAGGGTTTATTAAGCTAGGACAGAAGAAAGAATTTGAATATTGTTTAAATGACATCATCTTTAAAAGTCGTAATTTGTACCTTCAAGTGATGCATCAGGTTAAAAAGTTAGCAGGGTTGGTTAAGGGTGGAGAGAAAAAAGACAGATACATTTTCCATCGAACAGAAAGGTCACATTGGCCACAGTGCCTCCCGCTGTCAATCAATTGATCTTCTATACTGGTATCCGCCCTTCTCCACCCCCTCATACATTATTCATGATGTGGCAATGGATTTGAAACAAGCCACTAATTATTTATACGAGGCAGACACTACAGCTTAACAATGTATCAGGATGAGATAAATTATCATGCTGCTATCCTAACATATGCTCTTACCCATAAACCCCTTTTCTTTCTGCCAAAACTGCTTGTGCAAAACTTTGGTCTTCTAATGACATATGGCCCAAGCTATTCTGGTATGCGGAGTCATCATCTAAAATAAATACATTTTTTTTCAGATGATGACAGTCGCTTATAGCAATTAGTGCTTTAGACACTCACTGAAACAACATATTTAAAGTTAAAAATAAGCACATGACCATAGACGTATATTTCGTGTTTGTGCACAGTAAAGTACATTATATTAGATACTATACATTTTTGTGTCCTCAGAGGTTCTCAAACATATAAACAGTTTTAAAATAGCAGTGTTGATGTACCGTATTAAGTAAAAATGAGTATTACAGCATGAATAATATTTCTCAAGGGCACTGAGTGGCAGAGATAAGAAAAACCTCTGCAGCTGTTCTCAGATCAGAGCTTTCTTTCTCCAGTCTCAAAAAGCACCACTGAGACACAGTGGTGTAAATTCAAGGCACTGATCTCGGATCAGGGATTAAAGAGGAGGGGATGGTATGATTTCATGGCTAGGTGTGAAAGTGACAGCTGAAGATCTCCCGTGGGGATGGTGTAATGAGAGAGGAGTCACGGGGGTCCGTGCGGTGGAGATTTCCTCCCGCTCATATTAGCAAGCTAACAGGCTGATTATTCACCACGCCTACTGAATGAGTCGGGTCACCTTGTCGCTCTACCTAAGAGTGATAGAGAGACAAAACAGAAGGACAGATTATCATTTCATCTGTATCCGCATCCTATCACGGATTATACAGCGATAGTTCCTGGATCCTGACTGGACAACATGGCGTTCCAGTCGTGCTAAAACCAACAATATAGTAACAGCTATGACTTCATTATGACATCATGACCTTCATCATATCACTGCACAGCACACACAGCGAATATTTTCGTTGCATAGCAACGTTCCTCTATATCAGGAACTCCGTCTTCTGTTGGAAGAATAGCACTTAATGAATTTGCTCAATGTGATAATGTTTAATGAAAATTTGAGCTCCTAATAATTGCATTACATAGTGACCCTTTTATAAAAGCATTAAGGAACTTAAAACTCATTTCCTTTGCAAGTCACGGCCATTTATGGTCGGTTCATATTTTTATCAATTGTAGATATTTCAAACATCCCAAAGTTAGTTGTTAGATTTAAAATGTTGGGAAACGTAACACAATCATTCACGGATCCAACACACTGATCCAACAAAACCCAACAATTTGGTGCCTGTTTGTGTTTGTTGGCGCAGCATAAACTAGCCCTTAAAACTAGCAAAATAGCACAGCCTTGTAAAAAAAGAGGTGATTGAGACAAAACGGCAGGGTTCAACCTTTTCTCCCACTCTGCCAGGTGATTTCTGAGTTGCTGAGATCATGAGCTCACCTGTTTAAAACGAGAGCTAGTGTAGTTTATTCCGGCCATCTGTGTGTGATGTATAAAGGAACTGATCCGGTCTGACTGCTGTCAGATCAGGGCCCTGCAGCCAGCGTTTTTAACAGACACGCCAGAGCAAAATGAATACGGTGTAGAACACAAGCTTTTCTTCACACTCTGATTGCTCGTGTGGAAGTGCACGGGTCTGTTTGTTTGTTGTCGGCCACAGAGTCTGAGTGTTCATCAGAAACCCGCAGCAGCCCAGCAGAGGGTATAATTTACAATGATTGCATTTGAATATGCGGTGACAAACGTTCCCTCACAATCTTTCTTTCGTTGGCTTTTATTCTTACCTCTTTCTCTCTCTCTCTGTCCTAATGCAGGTTGGGACAAGTGTGCTGGCAGTCAACACACTGGTTATAACGCCGGGGATTGTGGGATTGTTCAGTTTATTGGCTAGTACAGGTATGATGCAATCATAACACTATTGAAGGACAGACATGTCAATGCTGTGTTAACTTAACCTTGTTTAAACTTTAAGATGTGCAAACGTGAGAAATTTGAGTTGTTTTTTTCCTTTTATGTCATGTTGAGGATCTTCCATTGACTTAAATTGTTAAGGGGAGGTACAGCAGACATAGCTTAATAGCTTTTATTATTGTAAGATAATTCTTATGATGAAATCCTTAAAGTTGTAAGAACGTTTTCCTAATGTTTTCATTAATTACATTAAAAATGTTAAATATGTGATTTTAAATATTTTAGAACCATCCAAAATGTTTTTTTAGACCTTGCATTAATGTTACTGCTTGGTTATAGAAACATTATTTAAACATTTTTGATTCTGTAACATTTTAAACGTACCATTAGCTACATAAAAACATAGTTTATAAAATATTAAAAACGTTTCACTAACTTTATTACAGGTTTCCTGTTCACTGAAATGCAACAAATGAAACATACAGATCAGTTTTGTCCCAACCTGAACCAAAAGAAAAACAAGACCAAAAACATAAACACTTCTATTTGTCTGTTACACAATAGCCCATTTCTAAAATGTTGTTTTTGAGCTAATGATATTTTCTAATCTTACTTCATTAAGCAGTTTTTCTCGTGAGGACTTTTGGCTGGTCCTCACACTATAGGTGACATCAGGTATTTGTAAGAGTGTGTTTGAGATCTCACAATCTATGCTTAAACTGACCCCCATACAGTTTCTGTTTTTACGTTTAGTACTATTTTTGTAATTCCACTCAGAGTCTTCTCGATTTAGTGTGTAATCCCATAATGCATTTTGAACACGAGGGGCTTGTGGCTCCTGAGTAGCAGGAAAACCATATAAAACCTCCTGGTTTCACTTCCTTTTTTACACTTTCACTGCCTTTAAAGCAATCAGAGTTGAAGCAGGACTTCAGAGGGTAGGACTTATTATAAAGGTGCTTCCACTGAAGGCCTTTTTCATACCGCGACACGCTTTAAAAGAGGAGAAAACTGGCCTATGGCAGAGTCTGTGATTTACTGTGAACCTCTGTCTCTTGCATCACAGCACAAACGGCGGGTTTTGTCTTCATATAATGCTGTTTTACGGTTGTTTTCGTGAAGATGTTAATCTCTAATTCGCTGCTAAAGGTCTTGACTTCATCCTACAAAATGCTGTAGCATTTTGATTCGACATCAAACGAAACTGATGTAGCTGGACACATAAAAGCAAAGAATCTTGTGTTGCCTCTGTTCTTCACTCTCAGCACACTTAACATTCAGCAGAGCAGAGACTGATGGATTTAATTATGATTCCGTCCATGTGAGTGTGTGAATGATTTCTCAACATTCCAGAATGCAAATAACAGGAGAGGAGGGAATAGTGCATGATGGGAATCACAGAGAGATGAGGCGGACAAAAGATGTGTGTGTGTGTGTGTGTGTGTGTTCGGGGAAGGTTTACCTAACCATATATTAAAGACAAATTTGTACGTCAGCAAATCTGAGCAAAACTTCCTTTTGGGGATGTTCTCATTTGTAAAAACAGCATAAAAACAGTAAATAAAGTGTTTGTTAAACTGTAAAAAAACAGAAGGTTTTCTGTTAGGGTTAGGGTATAAAAATGTGTGTGTGTGTGTGTGTAAGAGAGAGAGAGAGAGAGAGAGAGTTTGGGCTGTTGGAGGGGTATTGCATGTCTGATTAGTTAGGAATAGATTTGGAAATGACAGATTAACTGGTTTGAGGTATGAGAGGAAATGGGCAGCCAAAAAGCGATAAAAATAGGATGTCTGACTCAGACAGGAAGTGGGTGAAACAGGGTAATCACGCCCATTTCCAACGCTGGAGGAGGAATACTGTAATAATTCAAAATGTTGCTGGTGTATCCTGATCTCGTCTGAGATATTTTTGAGACACTAATATACAGATAGTTGTACAGGCGCAATATTTTAATCCAATAATCAACAAAAATCACCATAAATATAGTTCATACAATATGATCTGCTGTAACTTCTTCTGAGGCCATGCAATAGCTTTGTGAGAAACTAAGCAAAACTTTCCCTCCATGGCTCTTAAACATGCATTCTAGAAATATCAAGTTTTTAATGTTTAAATGAGTTTGAAGTTTCTTTACGAGAGTGTGTTGCACATTACATAGAAACATTTCTACGTAAAAATGTTTTAAAACTATGAAATAGCAAAGCAATCAGATCAGCAGAGAGGTGACGGGCCTTAAATCTGCACTAACAGATATCAGATCGTCTTGTCTCTTGCATCATTTCCTCCATATTATTTTCCTGTAAAAATCAATATGAACAAGGCTTTTCAAAATATGTTTTGATTTTCGTGTCAGACTTTTCCTGGTGACATCATACACATGCACAGAGTTGAAAGTTA
Organism: Ambastaia sidthimunki; assembly: GCA_036877625.1. Lineage (NCBI taxonomy): Eukaryota > Metazoa > Chordata > Actinopteri > Cypriniformes > Botiidae > Ambastaia > Ambastaia sidthimunki. The sequence continues at coordinate 56,676 of JAZGTK010000642.1, forward strand.
ACAGACGTGGCCCCTCTCGTACGTCATAGCTGATGTTTGTTGACTTTACTTTTAATTTATTAGCAAACACGCATGGTTTGCTAAACGCCATCTGATCTCACTGGATCCATTTGCTATGTACTCAGTCTAAAATGTTGACTTTAAAAGCTTCAAAATGAATTGTTGAAAAGTTTTTTTTCACAAATGCTATCCTGTTTACAAATAAAGTCTGCAAGTTGTGTAAATGACGATTATAAATGAACAATTGCCAAGCAACTAAAAATGATTCTTCTCAAAATTAAGATTTTTAGTAAAGTGTTATATATGAGAGAGATGAGGGCTAGTTGTCGTCTGGAAAGTTGTCATTAGGGCTCTATCATGTTAACTATAAGGTTTTGTGTCATTTATTTCCCCCAGCAGTGTTTTGTTATCTTGGTTTATTGTGTTTATTGTGAAAAATGATTGTGAATAATCATGTCCAAAATAAAATTCTGATTCAATGAGTTTTAGAACTCAATTAAACCATAATGGTATATTGTAAATAATTGTAATATTATATTGTTGTATTTCAAACACAACACACTATAGGGCCTTTTTGAAGTTATTTTAAATAGTCCTGCAGCATGACATTTATTTTTAAAAGCAAAAATATTCTTTATATTTCCTTGATGTAAAATGTGGAAAAAAACGCACATATAATTATGAAGCAAGAAAGTTTGCTTGACTTTTATGGATTTTGTGAAGATTGTTCTAGTTACTCAATCTAAAACGTCCTTGTTAGTTTCTGCTAGTGCTTCCAGACATGCTCCAGATGGGTCTGAGGTGTTTGTTGTGTCTGAGAGTGAAATTTGTGCTTCCAAATGTCTGAACTCGTGTGTGGGCTGGATGTTCTAGTCTATAAAAGTGAGAATTTTAGAACATTTGCTTGTTTGAGTTGTCTTGAAGACTCCATTTGTCTTTTTGTCTTGGGATGTGATCAGTCTGGCTCCTCCGGCAGGCAGATGACTGTGTTTTGATTAATTGTCCAACATTCACTTGATTGACTGCTGCTCGCTTTGTCAGCGTTCTCAAAACAGTGCCAGACTTTCCCGCTGTTGTGTGTTTATATAGTTAAATCCAAAGAACCGCATCCTCCCACATTCCCCCGTCTGTCTCTCAGATCCAGAACTTATCAACTGTTGTGCTGTAGAACAGAAGTTTTTGGACAGGTGCCCATGTAGACACGCCAGAGAAACATAGGTTTGTTGCCCACGACGGATATGCTGTCTTTATCTAAACATTATGCTTTATCATTCTCTCAGAATGGAATATATTTTGGTATTAAAGTTTATATAACGGTCCTTCTTTTGTAACTCAGATGGCTTTGAGTTCTTCCTCATGGGAAGTTCTGAAGTTCTCAGAGGGCGAATCGTGTTCCGTCTGAAAGGAAGCCACAACGAGTTGCTTCTGTCAGAGCTGGACAGCTGGGAAACAACAGTTCATTCCATCTCTGTCAAAGCAGCAGTCACGCTGTTTCTTCACCGACGTGTTATTCAGGTATTATTTATGATTGCAAAGATGACAAACCGTACAATTATAATCAGCATGTGAACGAGGAAAAAGTAAAAAACTGTACCAGCCGCTGTGACTGTCATTTTCAAATTATAAGAATGTTACCCCAACGTTTCCATTACCAACAGAACGTTAAAAACCTAGAACATTCCTAGAACATTCAGACGACCAGTTTTTAGACATTGTATTACCATTACTGCATGGTTATGAGAACGTTA